>CAUYON010151997.1:0-14486 GCA_963573935.1 Arctocebus calabarensis | reverse complement strand
GAGCCTCAAGCTGTCACCCTGGATAGAGTGCTGTGGCATTACAGCTCACAGCAACCTCCAATTCCTGGGCTCAAGCGAGTCTCCTGTCTCCGCCTCCCAAGTAGCTGGGACTACAGGCGCTCACCACAACGCCCAGCCATTTTTTGGTTGCAGCCATCTTTGTTGTTTGGCGGGTCCAGGCTGGATTCGAACCCGCCAGCTTAGGTGTACGTGGCTGGCACCTTAGCCCATTGAGCCACAGGCGCCGAGCCACCATTTTAATTTTTTTAAGGGGCATTGCTCAAGTGTCTTCCAGCTGTGGTTAAATTATTTTCTTTGTCTGAGGTTTTGGAGAGGGAAAACCCTCTAACAGGCTTGGCCTTTTTCACTTCAGGGTGCATATGTATGGATCTCAAGAGGATACCAGGTATGTTATGACAGCCCAGAAGGGCCAAAAGTGGTGTGTACCCAAAGCTCATCCAAGGGTTACCAGATATACCACCACCGTTCTTGCTCTACCTCCCTCCACCCTTCTTTGTATCTCTCTGGATAGATTCCTATCTCATGTCCCTAAATGCCCTCTGCTTTTTGGGAGAGAACAACAGTGAGGGAACTGAGATATTAAGCATCTTTGCTGATTCTACAGGCAGATATGAGGAGGGTATTCACATAAGTAATCAGACTGGACTAAGTTCCTAATAAGCATACCCCATGAAGGTCCCTTTGTGATTGCCATGCCCTAGCCTTAGGGTGGGCCTAGACTGTGACACAGCTAAGGAGGTTTCACAGAAACTATCATGGCTAATATACACATAATACTACCTTTGTTCTAAAAAAGAACTCAAAATCATAACCAAATTTACTGCTAGCCACAAGACAACCTCAATTTGACTTACCCAGGTCCTCTTGAAGTTTGAACTGCTTTCATGTACTTCTAGAAATAAGGTTGTGGTAGGGATGGGAGAGGGGTTGAAAACAAAGAGCATGTTTTGTCATTTTCGGAAGCTAAGGACAGCAGAATTTGCCCAATTCATCCTGAGACCATCTGCTGTAACAGAGATGGGGCAGGCAGGCCTACCCTCATTCTCCAAATAGACACTTGGATCTAGAGAGGGTAAAATGATACAGTGACATCAGTGTGCGTTAAATGGAGGGAGGCAAAGTTTCTTTCTTCTCCAGGCTACTCTTCAACCCTACCCAACTTTGTTTCAGAGCAGTAACTAGCCCCCATTTGCTTCACTGTGCTGATGGAAACATTCACCAAAAATTAAATATATAGGATGAGCCTATCTAATGCCCTATCTTGTCTTCCACCCCAATTTTCCTCCTTCATATTTTCCTGAATCCCCACCCCACACTGGTCTCTACCCTGTCTTTTCTCCACCTTCAGTCAACCTCAGGGCGTATTTCCAAGAATTTGAAATGACTACAGGAACCTCATGCTACATGTTCAGCAAATCTCTCTCTCTTACACACACACACACACCCCACATTATAGGATGATACAACCTGAATCTTTGAGGTCTCTAAGAGGCCCTATATGATGCAAAAACATTGGTGCCAGAACCTTGGAAAAGTAATCCATACCCAAAGAGGAACTTTTTCCAAGCAGGGAGTCAACTTCATGAATAACTATTTACACTGTAGAGGGGGGACCTACTAGATAGCAAAACAGACACATTGGATTAAAAGAGAGTCCTCATTCCAATTTGATGTCCCCTCCCAACTCAATTTGGTAGCATAAGATGCTTACCAAAGGAATTAATAATACCAAGGTCATAGACTCCATTCCCTTATGGGTCATGTTCCTTTTACTTGCCAGGATTTCCCTGGGAATACCACAATGTATGAAATAATCATGAGCTATCCCTTAACACTTAAAATAATCAATCACATACTTTTTTTAGCAATGAGTCTATGTTGCCCACACTAGACTGAAGTGACTATTCACAGGCACAATCACAGGGCACTACAGCCTCAAATTTCTAGGCTCAAGGAATCTTCCCGCCTCAGCCTCCCAAGTAGCTGGGACTACAGGTGCCACACCCAGCAACAGTATTTTTTTTTTTAATTTTCTCTTTCTTTGCATTTTTATTTTCAGGGGAAGATTATACAAGCCTCCATAAATCAAGCAGCTGAATTCCTCACATTCAGGGAAATCATAGGGGCCAGCAGGAATTTATTTCCCCAATCCAATCATTTCCTGGCCCAAAAGTTCTTCCACAACAAATATGAGCTAGACTTCTACACTGCAGCCCTCTTCTCCCACTAATCACTTTTTTCAAATTCCTCCACTCCCTAGATAGCTCCACTTGTTCCACAAGATATTTTCAAGCATGTATGCCAACACAATCTAAGACCCAAATCACTTTTTATTTTCCTGTAATACCAAGAGAAATTCTCTGGAATTTTCCACCATATTTTTGAACTTTACCTTTGTCTCTGCCTGACCTGAGATCACAAATGATTTAGAGTCACCAAAATATTCCTCGCTTACTTTCTGAGTCCAGGCACCATTAGGGTGTACCTATAACCCAGTCATCACCTTCTGTAGAATTACAGAAAGGGTCACTGTGGTAGGAGGCTGATAAAACTGGCTATCTTCTGAAAGGTATTACCTTGTGCTCCTTTACAAACTACAGTATTAGCAGAAGACTCTGGAAACTTTCTGAATAGCAAAAAGACAGTGGACTTGGGGCCTGCCATTGACTTACCATATGGTAGAACTAGGCAAATTTCTGCATACATCATGGCCTTAGTTTTTCCATCAATTTCTGCACAATCTTCCCTCCTTGCCCCACAGTGTGGTTATCAGAGGCTAATGAAATGAGGGATGTGGAGGCACACAGTAAACAATAACACAATATGCAAGTGAAATAAAGCCTCATTTCCTCACTCTGCAGCAACACTTCTGAGGAGACGTAAGCCAGAGCAAGCATAAACGACTGGCTATTAGACTGTCATAATGTCATTTAAAGATCAACAAACTTGAACCTCATTTTAGACATGAGGCCACCTAAGCCCAGAGGGCAAGTGATGTAACCAGGATTCCAGAACCAGAGACTGAAGAACAAGGATTATAACACAAGTCTTCAATCTGCCAATCCAATTTTCCTTCTACTTCCTGCTACCCCATCCCCACAAACTTGTGCAAAGAAGGCTATTCACAAGGAGAAAGCTGTATTATTCTGAAGCATAAAAGGAAATACAACAAACTACAGTGGAAAAATAAAAAAGGAATTAATGCAACATACCAAAGAGTGCTCTGTCAAGCAAAAAAATATATATATATGTACAGACAACAATTGCATTTATAAAATACTATTGTCCCTTTATATAATATTGGGGCTAACCAGGTTATAACTGGCTTTTACTGTAGGAGCAACAGGAGAAATGATTTAACCCTCTACATACCCAAATGTAACAATGAGCCTTCATGGAAATAGGGGTCAACTGTATATTCAGTGGAAAGGGAATTGTTAAAAAGGCACCCAGCCTCCCAACAAGGCAGTTCCTCGCCAGCTTGCCCAAGGAAACCCTCAAGTACCCTCAAATAATCCCCCAGCCAGACCACAAATTGTTGGCTGCCTCATACTCAGTAACGCACCCTGCCATGCTCACACGGGCTCACAAAATAATCCACAGCAGCAAACACTATTGGGGGTGTCTCTCAGGATGGGTCAGCTCCGTGCAAAGTTGAAAAATGACCTCTCCAAAGCAAGTTGTCTAGGCTGTCTGTGAAAATTCTGTGAGCAGTGTGAGGAGAAAAAGGAAGGGAGGAACTGCCAGACCATGGAGAGCTTCATATTCCATTGTGACCTTGGTGGAAAGAGGGGGGAAGAGGAGGACGTGGATTAGAAAAGTACCTGAAGGCCAGGATTTCCCTCCCAGAGGGGTAGTTTGAGAGTGTTTTTTTTTTTTTTAAAGGAAATTACTCTCTCCAGAGAAGACTGGAGGGAGGGTGCCCTAGGAGGAAGTGTGATGGGTGGATGATAAAGGCATCTCAGGCTGACAAGGATGGGAGAAAGGGTAGTGGATGAAGATCAGGGCTGGTTTGGGTAGGCTAAAGAGGTCCCTGCTGCCCTTCCCCCCAAAAGGTTGACTCAGAATGCCCAAACTGCTTGGTAAACCCCATAGTAACACTGTAGAGTTGCTAAGAGTGTGAACCTTAAGGCCTGAAGGACTCCTACACTGTAAGTTAACCAGCAGCTCCAATGCAAGACAAAAGCAGTACAGATTATTGTGAGTGTGGGGGTGTGGGGTGGGGTGGGGTGGGGAGGACATTCATTGAAGTCCCTGCTGAGACCCGACTGAAATTAAAAAGTCAAAAGAAAAAAAAAATCAGTGACATTTGTTCACTGCTAAGAAGCAACATCTATCTCCAGCCTGAACCCACATATACAACCACAATGGCCATTTGAGTGAGTTGAAAGGAGGAGAGCTATTTGGATTTGAGTATTTAGGAGAAACAACAACAACAAAAAGGGATCAAGTTCGTGAAGTTCCTTCATTTGGCAATCTGGCACCTCAAGGTGAGTCGTCTCACAAGCCACTTTTCCCAGTAATAGCCCCAGCTGCTCCCACCCTTCACGCCTCTGGGGGTGGCTTGCTTTGGGGGAACAAACGCTCAGAGAGTTCCTCTCCCCAGTTCTCCGCTGAAACTTGGCTTCCAGCAGACCACAGCCTCCTAAAACAAACAAACCCTGGCTGAGGCAGCGGCGGCAGCTCCAGCACAGCTGCGCTCAACGGCGAAAAAGTTTCCTCCACTCTTCTCAATTTGCAGGAAATCCCGCCGCCTGAGGAGAAGGACTGCGAGGGAGGGAAAGGCCCAGCCGAACCCACCACAACAGCAACGCCCTGAGAAGTGAATGGATGTGCGCGCGTCCAGCCGTGGGAAGTGAGGCTGGCGAAAGCCACCAGTGCCTCATCTCCGTTTCCACACCGGCCCCTACTCCTGCAACCTGCCCAGGAGGGATGTCCCGTTGGTCAATGGAGGGGTCAGCGCTACCAAGAGAGCTGGCAAGCCTCGTTGCCTGTCCCTTCAGTCCTTTACTGTTTCTAGGAGCGCAGGGGCCTCCAAGGAGAAATCCCCAACAGCCACCACTTCCTCCAGCCCAAACTAAGGGGAGTAGCTGCCCTGACTTGGGGGAGCTAAGGCCGCCCCACTACCCCCGCGGGTGTGTCTGCATGCAAGGCTCTAGTTGGGGACCAGTCATGCTCCCCACTCCGTGTTCCAGCTACCCTTAGGGGGTGTCTGTGCCTGGTCTGGTGGCAAGACCCCTCCGTGCTCCTCAGAGGAGCTTTCATCCCCAGCCCTGGCCAAGTTTCAAAGTTTGTCTGAGGGCCCTGTCCCGCGGCAGCCTGGGCACCCGCTTGCCCATTCAAAGTTGGGTGCCGTTAGGATAGCGCCACCAGTTCTTACCTTAGACACTGTAAGCGGCTCGCAGTGTTCCAGACCCCCCTTAAGGGTGAAGCCCCAGGGTGCCCCCCCTTGCAGCTGCACAGGGACGTACTGGAAAGACCCAGGCCGGTTCTCCATCCTGGGCTCCGCTCTGGTGCCGCCGGGATCCTTTTCCGCAGGGGCTACGTTGCCTCCGCCCCCAGCAGCTCCACCACCATCGCCCTCCAGCACTACGCCACCCCGCACCGCCCTGCTCCGCCTACTCTCCCTGCCGGAGACGCTCGGGCAGCGAGCTAGCGCAAGGAGGAAATGACACGGATCTGGGGAAAGGGGGAAGGGTAGTGGGGGGGGGAGGAGAAGGGGAAAAAAAGAAAAGAAAAGAAAGGGGGAAAAAAAGAGGCGGAGGGATAGCGCGTAATGGACAAGAAAACCGAGCAAAGGGGAGGGGCAGTCACTGGGACCTCGCCTATAGGAGCGCTGGGGAATGAAACAGGCGAGGCCTCACATCAATTGTTACATTGTTTCATTCAAGGAAGCCCCCTCTTTGGTCCTCGCCTCAGCTGCCGGGTTCCCCACCCCTCCCGCCAACCCAGGCCAGGGGAGGTGAAAGTCGTTAGTGTGGACGGCCCGCGTGGCGGAGAGGGCTGAAACACTGGTTTGCTGATTAGCGTGATGATGTTTCTCTGACTGCCTTTTTCTTCTGAAGGTCTGGAGAACCGGGTCCTGGGAGAGTTAAAAGGCTGATAATTTGTGGACCCTGCCCAGAGGGGTGGAAAGTAAAGTAAGAAGGCCAGCAAACACAGTAGGCCTGTGTGTGTTGGCTGCTCTGTGTACATGCTAGGTGTCTGGGGTCATTATGAAACATTGCCCCAAAGCATAGTTTAAATAAAGAAGCACTTGAGGATACCCGCTACCCAGGTTTAGCTGCACCCTGGCTCAGTGCTGGCATCTATGGGTAGCATTGTGCTTGTGTATGTTCAAGTCATCTGGAATTCCTAGCACGGCCTTGGCCTTGCCTCACGGAGATGACCAAGCCAGGAATCAGCACACTTTATGAGCAGCAGTATTGTCTCTAAATAAACCTACATGAAAGAGCATCCATTGATAAGCTGGCCAATTAATAATACTGTTCTTTGGAGAAGAATTGGCTCTCTGTGTGAACAGTGAGTTTTTTTAAAGGGCTTCACACTAGCAGGGAAAATGTTGACAACGCAGTTGTGACTCAACAGGATGTTCCCACTCTCTCTTGCCTGTTCAGTTTCTTTCCCTGTTCCTCTGCAGCTTCTTCCTTATGGCCAATAAACACACTATGGCCCCTTCCTTCACAGCCAACTTTCTGTGGTTAAGGTTTCCGCTCTCTGCTTCCATTTCCTCACTTGTCACTAGCTCTTCAACACAACCCTGTGCCCCAGCAGGCCCCTGAAACGTCTCTCACATGCTTACTCCCAAATCAATTCTTTCTTCTTAGCACCATCCCCACTAGACTGTGCATTATACATGTATGATGCTGCCCTGCTGTTCTTTTTATTTTATTTTTTTTTTTATTATTTTTTTTTTTTTTGGTTGCAGCCGTCATTGTTGTTTGGCGGGCCCGGGGGCTGGATTCGAACCCGCCAGCTCAGGTGTACGTGGCTGGCGCCTTAGCCCGCTGAGCCACAGGCACCGAGCCTCTGCCCTGCTGTTCTTTAATAAAACAGCAGTTTGGGTGTTTATAGCTCACCTTTTGAAGTCCTTAGAGATAATTCACATGGGAAATCCCCCTTGATCTTTTAGGTTTTTACACCTACAAAGACCATCTTGATCATGTTTATTGCTTTGTATTTTCCCTACTATTTTAACTAGAAAATATTAACTCAATCTGTTGATTCTTAATTGTGTCAGCTTATTGCCATAACATTCTTTTTGCTCGTTTGCTTCTTTACTGGTAAAAATCATTGCAGCTAGCAGGCATCTCATTCCTCCTTGCCAGGACAGTTAGTGGGAGCCTGATTGCATAGTGGAAAGGATACTAGGTAGAACTTGACTTGCTGGGCGGCACCTGTGGCTAAGTGAGTAGGGCGCTGGCCCCATATACCGAGGGTGGCGGGTTCGAACCCGGACCCTCCGAACTGCAACAAAAAAAGCCGAGTGTTGTGGTGGGCACCTGTAGTCCCAGCTACTAGGGAGGTGGAGGCAAGAGAGTAGCCTAAGCCCAGAAGTTGGAGGTTGCTGTGAGCTGTGATAAAGTAAGACTCTGTCTAAAATAAAATAAAATAAAAACTTGACTTGCCTAGATTCTAAGCTGGGTCTGCCATTAATTGCTATGTGACATTAAGCAGGTCATCCCCCTGCTCTGTAAATTGCAGGGGTTGAGCTACTTTATTTTTAAGTACCCCTACAGTTTGCAAATTCTGGGACTACTTCCTGTCAAGTGCCTAAGCATAACATATGTGGAAATTCTTTTTTAATTAATTTTTTAAGACAAAGTTTCACTCTGTTGCCCCAGGCTAGAGTGCCATGGTGTCAGCCTCACAGCAACCTCCAATTCCTGGTTCAAATGATCCTTCTCCTTCAGCCTCCTCAGTAGCTAGGACTACAGATGGCTGCTAGGAGGCCTGGCTAATTTTTCTATTTTTAGTAGAGATGGGGTCTTGCTCATTTTCAGGCTGCTCTCAAACTGCTGAACTCAACCTATCCTCCTGCCTTACCCTCCCAGAGTGCTAAGATTATAGGTGTGAGCCACCTTGCCTACCCTACAAACAAATTCTTAATGATGGAGATGAGCCAAGTAAAAATACAGTGATGGAGAACAGTTGAGAGGTGTATTTCTCTGTGTGTGAGTTTACATGTGCACACTGGAGCCAGCGGACAGATGACGAATTCACTAGTAAGTATGATAAATTATGTAGGAAAAAAGTGGGAGGTCCAGTAGGCAGTTAGAAATAGGAAAAAACATATCAACAGATGGGTGTTGATTGATAATACACATTCAAATTATAATTGAAGCCATTTGGAGTAGAGATAATCTCAGCCAGGGAGATCAGAAGAGAGGAATTTAGGTAGAATCTGTGATTATGCTAATATTTGAAATATTATGTTAATATTCATAAGTCAAGAAGGATAACAAAGCATACCAAAGGGAGCAGGCAGAGGAGGTAAACAAGAGACCAATCAGTAGAACCAGGGGAAGGGAAATTAAAAGCAGTCTGGATACTCCCATCTTATTTTTTAAAATCTTTTTTTTTTTTTTTTTTTTGTAGTTTTTAGCCAGGGCTGGGTTTTAACTCACCACCTCTGGTATATGGGGCTGGCTCCCTACTCCTTTGAGTCACAGGTGCCACCCTTTTTAAAAATCTTTTTAAGGGTTCTTTCTTCATTAAAAATCTGTTGACCAGTTTACCTTTTTGGAAAGAAGTACACTGAAAGAGCAGAACCCTTGTTCTCACGAAAGACAAGCTCTGTTCTTTTGGGTGGCGCCTGTGGCTCAAAGGAGTAGGGTGCCGTCCCCATATACCAGAGGTGGCGGGTTCAAACCCGGCCACAGCTAAAACTACACAAAAAAGAAAAAAAATTGTTCTTTTTCTGTGTGTGGTTAAAAAAAAACCAAATGGCTTCAAATCTACCCACATAACAAATGTTCAAGTATGCAGTACAGTATTAATAACTGTAGGTACAGTAGATCACTAGAACTTCTTTATCCTGCATGATTGAAGCTGTATACTCACTGAATAGCAACACTCATTTCCCCCCAGTTCCTGGTAACCATCACTCCTCTTTCTGCTTTTATGAGTTTGACTACATAGATACTTCATATTAGTGGAATCATGTAGCCTTGTTCTTCTGTGACTACTTTATTTGACTTAACATAATGCCTCTAGGTTTACCCATGTTGTCACATATGACAGGATTTTCTTCTTTTATAAGTTTGAATAGGATTCCATTATTTATGTATAAAGTTTTCCATTCAGCTGTCAGTGGGCCTTTAAGGTCCCTCCACTGGGGGGGTAAAATTGACCCATTAAAGTTGTATATTTTTAAGGTATAGAATATGATAATTTATATACATATACATTGTAAAATGATTACCACAATCAAGCTAATTAATACATCCATCACCCCACAGATACCTTTGTGTGTGTGGTGAGAGCTACTGTCTTAGCAAATTTAAGTATGTAACTATTTATTAAGTATATAACTATAAGCATTTTTAACTACATTCATCATGGTATACATTAGCTCTCCAGAACTTATTAATCTTATAATTGAAAGTTTATACATGTATGCCATCTTCCCCTTTACTCCACTTCTCAGCTCTTGGCAACTATCATTCCACTTTCCACTTCTGTGAGTTCAACTATTTTAGATTCCACATATAAATGAGTTTAGGCAGTAATGCAGTTTTTGTTTTTCTGTGTCTAACTCATTTCGCTTGGCATAATGTCTTCCTGGTTCATCCATTTTGTCACAAATGGCAAGATTTCTTTCTTTTTTGTGAAGTAATAATGTGTGTGTGTATATTATATATATAATATGTGTATATATATCATATATATTATATATATATAATGTGTGTATATCATATATATACCCCCCACAGAGTCATGTATCACTTAACAACAGGGACATCTTCTGAAAATGTATCATTAGATGATTTTATCATAGTGCAAACATTGTAGAGCATGCTTACACAAACCTAGGTGTTATAGCCTCCTAAACACCCAGGCTATATTGGTATAGCCTATTGCTGTCAGGCTACTAACCTTTTTGTTACTGTACTGAATGCTGCAGGCAATTGTAACACAATGGTATTTGTGCATCTAAATATAAAAAATGTACAGTAAAATTATAATATAAAAGATTAAAAAATGGCATACCCATATAAGGCACTTACCCTGAATGGAGCTTGCAGGACTGGAACTTGCTCTGAGTGGGTCAATGATTGCATGGTGAGTGAATGTGAAGGCCTAGAACATTACTATACACTACTGCACACTTCATAAACACTGTAATCTTAGGATATACTAAATTTATAAAAATATTTTTCTTTTTTTAATAATAAATTAACTAGCTTACTGTAACTTTTTTACTTTATAAATGCCATAATTTTTAAAATTTTTCACTCATTTGTAACCATACTTAGCTTAAAAAACAAACAGGTTGTAGACATGTACAAAAATATTTTCTTTTGGCTCAGCACCTATAGCTCAGTGGTTAGAGAACCGGCCACATACACCTGGGATGGTGGGTTCGAACCCAGCCCAGGCCTGCTAAACAACAATGTGACAATTATAACAACAACAACAACAAAAAAGGCAAGCAGGTGTCTATAGTCCCCAGCTACTTGGGAGGTTGAGACAAGAGAATCACTTAAGCCCAAGAGTTTGAGTTTGCTGTGAGCTGTGCCTCTACAGCACTCTACTGAGGGGGGACGTAGTAAGACACTGTCTCAAAAAAACAAAAAGAAAAAGAAAATGTTCTTTCTTTATATTCTTGTTATATAAGTCATTTTCTATTTTTAAAAAGTTTTATTTTTTTTCTAAGTTTTAAATTTTGTGTTAAAAACTAGGATATAAGCACACACATTAGCCTAGGCTTACAAAACAGGATCATCAAACTGTGACAAGGATATAGGAATTTTTAATCTCCATTATAAGGCCACTGTTGTATATGTTGTATACATGGTCTGTTATTGACCATAACATTATCTATGGCACATGACTCTGTGTGTGTATTTGTCTCACATTTTCTTTATACATTAATCCATTGATGAATAATCAGGTTGCTTACATATTTTCCCTATTGTGAATAATGCCGCAATGAACATGGACGTACAGTTATCTCTTTGAGATACTGATTTCACTTTCTTTGGATATATATCAAGAAGTGGAATTGCTGGATCACATGATAGTTCTATTTTTAGTTTTTGCATAAGCTCCATATCATGTTCTAGAATAGCTGTATCAATTTACAATTCCACCAACGCTGTACATGGATTCCCATTTCTCTACAACCTTGCCAACACACTACAGAACACTACCCAGCTGTAAAAATAAACAGTAAGAGGCTCAGTGCCTGTGGCTCAACGGGCTAAGGTGGCAGCCACATACATCTGAGCTGGCAGGTTCGAATCCAGCCTGGGCCTGTCAAACAACAATGACGGCTGCAACCAAAAAATGGCCAGGCGTTGTGGCGGGCGCCTATAGTCCCAGCTACTTGGGAGGAAGAGGCAGGAAACTCACTTGAGCCCAGGAATTGGGGGTTGCTGTGAGCTGTGATGCCACAGCACTCTATCCAGGGTGACAGCTTGAGACTCTGTCTCAAAAAAAAATAAAAATAAAAATAAACAGTAAGAGAGGAAGCAAGGAACAAAATATATACAAAACAACCAGAAAACAGTCAATAAAATGGCAACAGTAAGTCCTAGTGTATCAATCATAACCTTGAATATAATGCGTTTTGAAGTCAATAACTATGAGGTCTCCAGTTTCGTTCTTCTTTCTCAAGATTGTTTTGGCCCTTTGTGGTCTTTTGTGGCTCTATACACATTTTAGGTTTTTTTTTTCTATTTCTGTAAAAAAATGTCGTTAGGATTTTGATAGGTATTGCACTGAATCTATAGATCATTTGAGGTATGTACAGCATTTGTTAACAACCTACAGAATGGGAGAAAATATTTATAAACTATCTGTATGACAAAAGATTAATAACTAGAATATATAAGGAACTCAAATAACTAAGGAGCAAAAATCCCAAATAATACAATTAAAAATGGGCCAAAGGTCTTAATATACATTTCTCAAAAGAAGCCATACAAATGGCCAGCAGGTGTATGAAAAAATACTCAATATTACTAATCATCAGAGACATGCAAATCAAAACCACAGAGAGATATTACCTCATTGAAATTAAAATGGCTTTTATCAAAAAGATAGAGAAAAACAAATGCTGACAATGATGCAAACAAAAGTGAATCTTTGTACACTGTTGGTGGGAATATCAATTAGTGTAGCCACTATGGAATGCAATTTTAGAGATTTCTCAAAAAACTAAAAATAAAACCACCATAAGATCCAACAATTTCACTACTGGGTATACATCCAAAAGAAAGTAAATCGATTTGGAAGAGATACCTTCACTCTTATGTTTATTGCAGCACTATTCACAATCGTCAAAATATGGCACAACCTAAGTATCCATCAATGGATGAATGGATAAAGACAATGTGGTATATATACACAATGGAATACTATTCATTCATAAAAAACAATGAAACCCTGTCATTTGCAGAAACATGAGTGAGATTAAAGAACGTTATGTTGAGTGAAATAAGCCAACAGAAAGACAAATACCACATGTTCTCACTCATATGTGGGAGTGAAAAAGTGGACTTTACATAACAAATGAAAATAATGTATCCTAATCATTTTTATCCTCATATTAATCTAAAATTTAAAAAAATGTACATTTCAAAAAGAGTATACTGGTGGTTACCAGTAGCTAGGAAGAGTAGGGGGGGAGACACTTGATGACAAGTTGATTAATGGGCACAAATATACAATGTAATAAAAGAAATAATCCCCGGTATTTGATAGAGCAGTAAAGTGACTATATTTTACAATAATCTACTACATTTTAAAAAATAGCTAGGGGATAAGAATTCAAATGATTCCAGCATAAAGAAAAGATAAACATTTAAGATGGTGGATATTTCAATTATATTGATTTAATCTTTACAAATTATATGAATGTGTTAAATTATCATGTGTACCCCCAAATTATGTACATTCATTGTATATAAACAAAAGACTTATGAAAAATAAAATAGCATTTGTGATTTTAAAGAGCTTCCATTATTTATTGAAACAATATTTATTTTTTTATTTTTTTATTTTATTGTCTTTCTTATTAAATCATAGCTGTGTACAATAGTGCAATCAAGGAGTACAATGAGAAGAATGTGTATTCAATTTTATTAGGATGAAATGTTCTGTAGATGGCTGTTAAATCCAGATGTTGAATGGTTAAGTTTAAATCTAAAATTTCTTTACTTAGCTTTTTTTTTTGTAGAGACAGAGTCTCACTTTATCGCCCTGGGTAGAGTGCTGTGGCGTCACACTGCTCACAGCAACTTCCAGCTCTTGGGGTTAAGCGATTCTCTTGCCTCAGCCTCCCAAGTAGCTGGGACTACAGGCACCCACCACAGCGCCTGGCTATTTTTTCGTTTTGCAGTTCGGCTGAGGCCAGGCTTGAACCCGCCAGCTTCGGTATATGGGGCCGGCACCCTACTCGCTGAGCCACAGGAGCCGCCCTTTACTTAGCTTCTTATTGGAGGATCTATCCAACACTGCTAAAGGAGTATTAAAATCTCTAACTACTATGGAGCTGGAAGAAATCAAGTTACTCATGTCTATTAGAGTTTTTCTTATACATTGAGGCACATCCTAGTTTGGTGCTTAAATATTAATAATTGAAATCTCATCATAGTGAGTATTACCTTTAACAAATGAGAAATGTCCGTCTTTATCCTTCCTTGTTTTGGTTGGTTTAAAACCTATTGTATCTGCAAATAAAATTGCAATGCAAACTTTTTTCTGTTTTCCATTTGTCTGGAATATAGATGACCATCCCTTCACCTTGAGTCTAAATTTTTCTTTTAAGGTAAGATGAGGTTCTTGTATGCAGCAGGTGTCTGGCCTGAGTTTTTGTTTCCAGTCAGCCAATCAATGCCTCTTTAGAGGACAATTTAAACCATTAACATTAATTGAAAATATTAATAAATCTTTAGAACATCTAGTGGACATTTTTAATTCTTTCGTAGTTGTGGAAGTTGGAATTTGATAAAAAGTTTCTGGATGAGTTTGCTTTTGCATTGGAGGATTATGCTGGTCCTTAAGGAGGATAGGTCTGAGAATTTCCGGGAGAGCTGGTTTGGTTATACCAAATTTCTCCAACATGTGTATGTCATTAAAGTAATTAATTTCTCCATCGTAAATGAAACTCAGTTTGGCTGGATACAGGATCCTGGGTTGAAAGTTCTTTTGTTTTAGGAGATTAAAAGTCGATGACCATTCTCTTCTAGCTTGAAAGATTTGATCAGAGAGATCTGCAGTTATTCTAATATTCTTCC
>CAUYON010151994.1:0-15395 GCA_963573935.1 Arctocebus calabarensis | reverse complement strand
CACCGATCCTTGACCGAGCTGCCACCATGCCTGGCTGCTTTAAGAGAGTTCAGCTCACCTAGGCAAGGAAATTGAGTGAAAATGCCTTCATCAAAAAAAAAATAATACCAATGTACATAATTATGATTCAATAAAATTATTAAAAAAAAATAAAATAAAATAAAATAAAAAACTTTTTACTAATATTGTTTCATATAACTTTAGGCCAGGATCAAACATACTATAAAGAGAATCTAAACGAGTTGTTCTGACAACATTTTTTTCTGTGGGGTGACTGCTGGGCATAACTGAATGAGAGTAAAGGAAACTGAGGGCAAATGGTAGTTGACTAAAGACAGGGCAGTACCTAGGCTCAGAGTAACCAGGAGGATGTGACGCTGAGGGCATCTACATGTGTCCTATAAGAAGTCTGTTCTCAGAGGGAAAGAGACTCAGCCCTCACTGCTCACATTTATTTCTGAAATAAAAAAATTGTGGAGAGATTAGCTGTTGAGCAGCCCCAGACAGAGCCATTAGCCTGTTCACCCCAGGCCCCTCAGCTAGACTACCTTCCTCTCACTGGAAAATCTACAACCAAGAGTAGTGTTTCTGAATAAAGCCACATATAGGTGAACTGCAGAACAGGGAACCACTGCAGGAAAGCAGGTTGTAAATGCTGTGTTGGACCTAGCAAACAGTGAAGCTACCCGCTCTAGTGCCACGCACAGACACACTGCTGTGTTCCTACCTCTGCTCCAGAGTCAGTTTGCTAAAGTGTGGGTCCAACCTCACTCTCTTCTTGTTGGAAAAGCAAGGGGTTAGCCCCCCCCATTCTAGTGCTTTGTACCTTCAAAGGACGCTTGGATGTCCTATGCTTTGGGCTCCATAAAACTTTGCTCACACCTGCATCAGGGTGCCTATCTGTGGGTCGTATCCAATTATATAAATAGATTATCTCTCCATTCGACTCCTAATAAATTAATGAAAGCTGCATACAATATAATATTGCTTCTCATTATCTAATGATGGTGCCAGGTTCTATCTAGTATGACAGAATTCTCTTATTTTAAAAACTGACCTCTGTGTAATCAGACACAAAAAATGAGGTTGTTCCATCATACTCCACAAAATGCTTTGGGAATAATTTAACCCATGTTTCATCTCCATAAAAGATGATTCTTTTCCCAGCTGCTTTTGCCTGTCTTATCACATTGTCTTCCAGCACTGCGGGAGAGTTGAGGTTCCTGACAACATCAACAAAGCCAGGGAGGCTCCCGGTCGTCAATGCCTGCAGTGAGAAACATTCAAGGGTCAGATCATGGAATCCAAGAGCACAAGAGATCACTTTACTGTGACATAAACAAGCATGAAACTAGGGCAGCCCCGATACTGGAGGCTGACTGAACACTAGGACAGCAATTAGGGTAGAGGAGGAAAAGCTACACAGATTGTGGGCAAAAAAAAAAAAAAAAAAAAAAGCCAACTCAGTTAAGACTTCATTAGAGAACATTCATGGCTCAGAATAATTCTTTCAGCTTCATCTTCATGAGAAGATCAAGAAGGTGGCTAGGGATAGCCAGACAATAGCAGCAGCCAAATAAGCTACAGATTAATAACAGAACTGAAGCACATGGTGAAGTGTGGTGAAAACACGAACCTAGTGTTCAAAGCCTGGTAGGTTTCTACCTAACCCTAACCTGCCCTATCCTTGCTATGTGACAAGCAAACTCCATTAACTGTAACAAACTCAAAAGTCTAACAATCTAGCAAGTCTAATGTCCATCTCTGAGTGAACAATCAGGAGGAATGCAGTCCCTAAGAATGGACTCTTGGCAATTCCCTTGAGCCCAACCCCCAGGCTGCACTATATTTGGGGGGAGAGATGATTCTGATTTAGAATTGAGCTAACAATCTCCCAGACTTTAGCATGGAACCTAAGAGGCTCAGGGTAATGGAACTCTGTGACTTGCCACCTATACCACTGGCATCCAGGGGTCTATGTGCCAAAAATAGCAGGACTCTGGATAACACCGACAGCTATACCAATTTTGCCAAAACTTCTTTAACATCAAATAAATGCAAATGTGAATTAACTGGCCTTCTGAAATGCCCAAGTGAGGAGTTCAGCCAATCTTCTCTCCCAAGAGCAATAATAGCACAGTTTGAAGCTGTCAAAATCAACCATTTCTGAACTTTGGCAAATCAAAGTTATGCAACAACTTTGAAAAGTGCTTATTCAAAAAAAAGCTACTATATCTCAGTAAGAACAGCAAGTATTATGCCTGTGGTGTTCTCTTCCCCATCCCAGTTCCATGACACAGCAGCCATGGGGGGGCCTGACCTGACGTGGACTCTAGGGAAAAGCCCCACCACACCTGGGGAGGTTGTGAAAACACAACAGGAAACCAACATCTCAAGTGCCCGAGTCTTCCATGATGGCTGTAGTAAGCAAGAGATGAGGCTGAAATTTCAAAAGGGGATCTGAGTAATGAGGCAGTTAAAGTCAACTTTTGTAAGTTCCCACATATTCCTAGACTCTGGAAGACACACTCAGGAGAGACCAAACTGGAAGCCCTACTGGAACACAAAGTGAGTCAGGGCATGCTTGAAAACAGTCTGAATAGCCTTTGAGTCTTTTCACAAGAGTACCAACCTAGAGAGATCCCTCAACAGAGGGCAGACACCCTACTGCATAATGTACTAAGCTCAAACTCTGGCTGACCACTAAGCTATGCTGAGCTAGGGGCAGCCCTCAGGAAGATGGGTAAGAATTAATGAAACAAAAAATAAAAACCTAAGTAGCAGTATCAGTTGCTGCACACTCTGAGGGAGACAGACTACAGAATTAGTTTAGGCAAGTCACCATACAAAGAAACCACAAACAAAATAACAGCAACAGCTACCACCATTCCTGGGGTGGAGGATTACAATAGAGAGTTGAGGTAGGGGCTGCTGGGACATACACATTTGTTAAACCTACTGCATGCACTAAAATGTGTACATATAAAAATTGTATGTCAATAAAATTATTTTAAAAAATGTGTCCCTCCCTCTGCTCAAAATTCTACTCGTTAAAGGCAACTGGCTACTTTTGGTGAGTTACCTTCTGGACTCCTTTCTGTATATATACAGAAGGTTCAGGCTGAGTGCCTGTAGCACAGTGGTTATGGCACCAGCTACATGGAGAGAAGCTGGTGGGTTTAAGCCCAGTCTGGGACAACTAAACAACAATGACAACTGTAACAAAAAATAGTCGGGTGTTGTGGCAGGCACCTGTAGTCCCAGCTACTTGGGAGGCTGAGGAAAGAGAATCACTAGAGCCCAGGAGTTTGAGGTTGCTGTGAGCTGTGATGACATGGCACTCTACCGAGGGTGATGAAATAAGACTATGTCTCAAAAAAAAAAAAGTTCACTTTTTTCCCCCACCAAAATGGTACCAAACTATTTCACCTCCATTAACAACATATCATTAACCTCTTTCCCCAGGAAACACACAAGTACTTTATCTTTTTTTAAAGAGCTACAAGTATTCCAGTGTGTAGACATATACTAACATATTTAACCAAGACCATTGTAATGGACATTTACTTTATTATTTTTTTGAAACACTGTCTCACCCTGTGCCATGAGTAGAGTGCAGTGGTATTATATAGCTCACAGCAGCCTTAAACTCCTTGGCTCAAGTGATCCTCCTGCTTCAGCCTCCCAAGTAGCTGGGACTATAGGTGCCTGCCACAACACCTGACTAGTTTGTCTATTTTTAGTAAAGATGGGGTCTTGCTCTTGCTCATGCTGGTCTTGAACTCCTGAAGTCAAGCAATTGACCTGTCTCCGTCTCCCAGAGTATTGGGATTACAGGTATGAGCCACCAAGCCAGTCTCGGACATTTACTTTAAAGAGATACCTGTGGAAATGCCATTTGAGCTGAGACCTGAAGGATGAAAAGTTGAGGTGAGGTTTTCTAGGGGAAAACACTGCAAATTATAAAGGACACAGGCAGAAGAAAAGACCAGCAAACTTGAGGAGCTGAGTTGTGTTTAATCTTTGAAGGTGAGACACAGGCAGATGGAAAGTAACTCCAATGAGGATACAGGGATCAGCAGGATCACACACAGCCTTGAGGTCAAGGTTGAGGTATTTGGTGTTCAAGCCAGGCAGAGGGTTCTTACAACTTAAGGGTTGTAAGAAGCGGAGTGGCATGCTCTGATCTGTGTCTGGATAAAACCTAGGGTGCCAGCAAACTTTTGGAGTCTAGGCCAGATACTACAACAGGCTGGAGTACAGTGATGGCAGAGGAGACATGGCACAGATGACATACATTCAGATCTGCAGTATTACCAGAACCTATTTACCTAACTGCTAAGAGAAGTACATATTAGCAATCTTTAAATTTTCAACAGGCCTATGGACTGTGTCTAGTTTTTCTTGGTCTGATTACTAGCAAAGTTAAGAATCTTTTCACATGTTTACTAGCCATTTCAATGTCTTCCTTTTTGGATTTCTTTACATACTTGGCCCAGTTTCTAATGGGTTGTATGTCCTTAATCTGAACATCTTTACATAACATGAAATTAACACCTTCTTGTCATATAAACTGCAAATAATTTTTTGGTTTATTGTTAGTTGACTTTGTAAAAAAGGTTTCTGTTTTCGGGTAGTTGAATCTGCTCATCTTCTGTGGCTTTTACAAGACACTCTCCTCCTCATACTAGATTAGGCTCCCACTGATATTTTTAAAAAGAGCAGGGATTACCTGGTATCCACTCACCCCAGGAATCAAATGGAGTTTCAGCTAACTGTCCAATCTAAGGGAGGACTCAAGTTTGTCAATAACTGTCAGCTATTATTATGACTATAAAGTCCTGGAAGAAAAAAAGGCATTCAGGCTAGCTCTTCTCTGCAGGGAGTATTGGCATCTACTCTCTCTGTGGGGTATATTTTTGATACTTTGTAAATAAAACTTGCTTTCTCTTTAAAAGAAAAGAAAAATAAAAAGGCATTCCGAAATTGTACAAATTTAAAACAAAACTGCTGCAGGGTCTTAGTGAGTGAAAGCACACTGAGGATGCCAGCCAAGAGACATCCAGTCCCGTCTGCAGTGACAACAGTGTCCATATCAGAAGATTAAGTAAGTCCCTTTTCTGATTAGTTCCTTAGACAACACTACCCAGTCCCACCAAATCCAGAGTTGTGTAGCCCTTACCTCGAGCTATGGATTTCCTGTTCTAGCCCCTCCTTTATGGGGAACAAAGAGCAAGAATTTGTGAAGAACTGAAAATCAAACACTGTTTTGGGGTGGAGCAAAGATGAAATGAAACAGATAGGATGGAGGTAGGTGGCCCTAAGAACTACACTGCTAACATGCTGGGCTAAATAGAACCCAGAACCTACACACTCCCTTATACATTTTCTCATATCTGCCAAGAGCTTTACATTTTTCTTAACAGAATAAAGGAGAAAATGGCTCCTTCCACACATCTGACGCAGCAGATAAAGAAATCTGTGTTCCTGACAAACAGAGTCCTGGATGCCTTTCTTACAGCTTTCCCAGCACAAGTTTCAGGAACAATTCTCAACAGGCTGTCACTGAGCACTGGAGGCAAGATGCTCTGTGACTCTGCGCCACTCTGTACCACCTTCCCCTCCTTAATCCCCTACAAAGCATTTATTCTTCTCTGAGGCAATCTTGACTATCAGTTCATATACTTACACATTTTCTGCCCCTCCAATTAGAAAGTAAGCTGCATGAGGATACTGCTGCCTTACTCTTCACTGAATTTCTCTCATCTACAGCACTGTGTGGAGCTCAGTAAATGGGGCTCAATGAAGGACACACCACATCCAAAAGTGGCAGAGAAGGTAAGAACCTCCAAGAAAAATCCAGTGAACAATATGACACTGGCATTCCTCCAATCCTGGACTGCTCTCTTCATCCAGGGAACATTTACTGAGCACTTACAAATGTTGCCCGAAGCCTTAATTCAGTAAGTAGATCCTTCTCACAAAAGAGTAAAGTGTAAAATCACATCTTTAGCCATACATGTAAGGCTCAGTCATAGACTTTTGTGCTATCCTAATATGCAATATATCCACAAACAAACTTTTACTCCTCTACTACTTTCTGTCCCCATCCTTTTGCTCAAACTTCCAATCTCAGCGTCAATGTAATTTCCTCAAGCTTTTCTGTCCCCCCAATCTATACTGAACTCTCTCATCCTTCACTGAGCATCACACCATGTTCTGTTCCCTCATGTGCTAAGCACACTTTATAATTGCACATTTATTTGTATGCTCATTTATTTAATGGCTATGCATCTCATTAAAGACTAAGCTCCATGAAGGCAGAGATACAATTTTTCCCCAACTGTATACCCATTAAAATAATAGCACATAGTACTTGTTCAATAAATAGTTATTAAGACAATCAATAAAACTTTGCTTTTTTCTTTCTGTGGTTCCTGGGTAAAGCACTTCAAAGCCATGCTCACTAGGCTGAATGGCTGAAGGTTATATAGCAGCAATGGTGAAAACTGTCTCAGCCAGATCATGTGCTATGCCAGTTTTGGACAAGTCATTTAACTGATTTGAGTTTGTTTCCTCATCTGTAAAGTCAAGAAACTGAACTTGATAACACTAAGGCAGTGTTTTTCAATCTTGTTTTTTGTCTCATGGCACACTTGAACTGAGGCACAGTTAAATTAGGTTGATTAAAAAAAAAGAGTAAAGGGCGGCGCCTGTCGCTCATTGAGTAGGGCACCGACTCTATATACCGAAGGTGGCAGGTTCAAACCCGGCCTCGGCAGAACTGCAAAACAGAAAAATAGCCAGGCGTGGTGGCGGGCGCCTGTAGTCCCAGCTACTCGGGAGGCTGAGGCAAGAGAATCGCCTAAACCCAGGAGTTGGAGGTTGCTGTGAGCTGTGTGACGCCACAGAACTCTACTGAGGGCGATAAAGTGAGACTCTGCCGCTACCAAAAAAAAAAAAAAAAAGTAAAAAACACTTCCTATACTTCAAACTTCTTTTGACAAATAGTTTAATTAATGATCTTTAGCATTTTTGCAGCATACCTAAGATCCTCTCACTGTTGGCATACCAGTTGAAAATCACTGCACTGAGAGCTCTTTCCAGGATGGTAACTGGCTCATTGATGATCAACGAAGAAAACAAGTGACCCACGAGCATATTTCTTGGGTTAGGCTGGTGTAAACAATCTAGCTCTAAATCCTTTATAAACTCAGGAAGCAGGAACTCTATTTGGTCTCAGTTCAAACCTGTGAGGCTTCTTCAGTATTTTATTGTCCTAGTCAGTCTGATAGCACTAAACAGATATCCACTTAGTTAAAACTAGGACTCTCAAGATTACAGAGGATCTCTCTAAACCTTCAAAAGAGCCAAACCACGATTCATAAAATAATAAGGCAAACTTACCTTGATTCGAGGCATAGTAACTGTAGGTGGCTTTGCTTCAGCCACGAAACTGTGAGATGCTCCTTTTTCCACAAGATAAGTTGTGTAGGGCATAAATTTCACACCCTTTGACCCAAATACAAAATCATCTCTCAAGGCATCTATCAGAACCATAACAACTTTACTGAAGAGAGGCGGTGGAAGCTTGGTCCAATTAGAACTGGATCCTAAGTGTTTGGAAGTAAAACAGGAAATTGGATTTTAAACTTAGCCTTCAAGCAACTTTATAATCTAGCTTCTGCCTACTTCTGCAGCACATATTCTGCCATATCTACCTATCCCAACCCAAAAGGCCTGTTATTGGTAAGCAGTACTGGGAAGAGGGCGGTGTTAACGTTAAGTAATCTTAGGGAGACACTATAGAAAGTAGCGAATTGCCCTCAGCATGGTGAGGAGTACTGGGACAGAGAAGTCCCTACATAATGGTATTGAGGTGGGTGGCACATTGACCTAAAACACTGTGCTGCAGGCAAGAAGTGAGCGAGAGTTTACACTGTTCATGTGGTCAGTAGCTGGTATTGTGCTCATGTGGTCCAGACCAGTAAGTTTACATGGAGTGTTACTGGGTAGGTAGGTGAGGGCTAACGAGAAGCCTAATGCAGAAAGGCCTTAGTAATTGGGCGGGGGAAGGTCTTGGAGAAATCTCACAGAGGAAAACGCGAGGAGGTTAGCAGGTTATCTTATCTGTTGCGTCCTATTTGGCAAAGGGGGTGCCCGGAACAGAGAGTGACCCTAAAGGCTACTCAGAAAAGAGGCAGAATCACAGGTGAGTAGAGCTAGAGAGGGGTGGGATCTATGATAGAGAAGGAAGGTCGAGGTGGGATCGGTAGTGGGATTGCCAAAAAGTTGTAGGATATAGAGAAAAACGCTGGACAGGATGGGGGGGGGGCGCACAACGTAAAAGACCGCCGGGGAGCTCTGACGCTCGGAAAATGCGTCCTCTGTGGGAAGTGGGGCCCGGGAGCAGAGGCGCCCTGGAAGGGGTCCGTACCCGCCGAGGGTTCGGGTGCTGGGGGCTCTGTTCGGTGCTCCGCCCTGGCAGAGGAACGAACGGGAACTGGGAAGAATCCCCGAAGGAAGACTGCAATCCCGAGCACCTCGATCGCCACGCAGCACGCAGCGAAGGTCCCGGAGCCCAGCCGCATGGTGCACACCTGCAGGCCAGCGCAGGTGGCCTGACAAACTCCAAACCTGCCCCCGTAGAAGCCACTTCCGGCGAGAGCACACACGCCCGACTGTCGCGCACCGCCTTCATCCGTAAGTCAATTCCGCCGGCGCGCCGGAAATACGCCAGCCCAGAGTTCCGGGCGCTGTGGGGCCTGCTTCCTAGTGAGTCGGTCCCCTAGGCCGCCCACCCGCTGGTCGGGGTATTTTTTAGCTTTTTATTATAGTTGACACATTGTGATTGTACATATTTATGGGCGTCCAGGGCAGAAATCCAGGGAAAGCTAGAGATGCTTGTATCGGCATATTGCCTGTCTTCCCTTGGGTAATGCCTGGGGTCTGGTTAGCAGCTGTTCCTATTGAAACCCTCTCATCTAGCAGCTTGCTGGATCTACCCAGAGAACGTGTAGACAGCTGAGGGTAGCAGACGGAGGAAACACTTGGGAGCATATCTTCTGCAACGCTGTCACTTACTGCATGGACAGCTTTCTCCTGAACATTTTGTTACTGGTTGAAGAGGGTCTCTCTCAGCCAATATGCAGAGATGGGTATAGGTCCACCAAACTTTATCTGTCACAAGGCCAGCAATTCTGGAGAACAACAAGTGTAACTAACCATTCTGTGCTTCCTCAGTTACAATTCTAATAACTTTTATAATGAAATACAAGGAAACAGACATAGAAAAATTTAACCATCTGATAAGGAGTAACATCAAAGTAGTCTTTAACAATGCAAAATGTTTAAACAGCAGAAAGATGATTTTCATTTAAATGAAATATCGAAGAGAATCATCAGAAAAAAGTATCAAAGTAACTAGCTAATCAGAGCGGGATGCAGGGTGGAAGATAATGTGAGCTAACCAGATGAGGTCAGCTGTACTGCTTCAGCTTAGCTTTTCAGACTCCATCTTGTGGACTGTTTTCTGGCTTCAGTTTCAGAAAGGAAATGATTCACTTTTGGCAATGGATTTCTCAACCCAGAAAACGTTATCTGGAAAAGGGCAGCGCCCTATTTTGCTGGGAGCATTTCCCATCCATGTCCCACCAGGAGCCTGTGCCCCATCTTAGCTCTGCCTGCAGGTGTCAAGTTGGCCAGGTCCCTTTTCACCACCCATACTACTGCTTAATGTGTCTCTATGATTTGGAAAATGGTTCCTGTGCATTTCCAGAGAGGAAAATATACTCCCCCAAATAATATTGATTCTCCTCATTGAGAATGAATAGATTCCTCTCAGTAAGTGTTCTAATATGAATGGTGTCTTTTCTTTGTGCTGAATTGTGGACATAGATTTTGTATAACCTAGAGCTTGTGCTCAGTAGGGAAAGGTAGGAGTTAGTTTAGTTCTTCCTGATTGCCTATTTTGGCTTCCAACAGGTGACCAGTCCCCTGGAGCTCTTGTGAGGATTAGATATCGTGTATCCCCAAACCCCTTTCCCTGCCTGATAAAGGTTGAGAAGATGGACTTTGTTTCCTATCTCTTAGCTTTTCTTTTATGGCATTATATTGAAGCCCACACCTCCCTCCTCATTAGCTGTTTCATATCCCCTAGAGCAGTAAAAATGATGGTTGTATCTTTTAGAAAATTGAATAGTGGCTTAATCATTTCTAAGAAAATGTTGTCAGTGACCAGGTGGGTGGGAGTGTTTGGGGGGTTATTGCAGTAAATGCTGGGCTGGTTGGGGGAGGATCTTAGCAACACAGTAGATGCTGGCTAAGAATTTTTGAGGTGGGGCATGCTGATGTGTTGGGGAAGCACACTTGGAACTTGATGGTCACATTGGGGAAGTGTTTCCTCCTCCTGGATATTTCTTCAGGTTGCACAGATTGATGAGATTTGCACAGCAAAAGGATTATCAAGGCAGGTAAGCATGTCAACTAGATAGCTGCTTGCCTCCAAGGGTAAAATAAAGCTAAGAGAAAGGAAAAAAATGTCTTAGAGTAGGTGGGAAAGTAAGAAGAAAAATGAAAATGGAAAAGAATGCCCTTGCCTGTGGAACAAAGGTAGTTTATGCCCTATTCTGCCTATATCCTGACCCTGTCCTGCTCCCTCTTTCCCAATCTGATCCAGATGCCACTTCCTTGAGGCTGATCAGGGCACCAAAGAGTTTACTGATGTCATTTGGCAGAAGAATATATGGGGATGATCTTTGGGTACCAAAGCAGTAACTGCAAAGCTGTTGTCAAGCATGGAAGCCCCTTCTTTAGGCAAGGTGACCTCATTGCCTCCCTTCTATCTTTGCTTGAGGATTACCACATGTAGGAACTGACTCTTAGTGTGTACAGTCCACCTATAAGGATGGGGGTGCCACCTATCATCTTCATGGGCTTGGGGAGCCATGGTATATATCTCCCAGAATACTTGCAGCTCATGATCCAGAGAAGAATCCTGGACTGTGAAGCAGGGTTGCAGATATTTGGTGGCTCATCATGGACCTTTATAAAATGTTCTTTTTGGCCAAATCTGGACATCCTTAAAATAGCAGTCTTGAGAAAAAACTGGGACTCAAAAATGGGGTGAGTTGGGCTGGGCATAGTGGCTCACACCTGTAATCCTAGCACTCTGGGAGGCCAAGGCAGGTAGATTGCCTGAGCTCACAAGTTCAAGACCAGCCTGAGCCAGTGAGACCTCGTCGCTAAAAATAGCCAGGCATTGTGGCAGGCGCCTGTAGTCCCAGTTACTTTGGAGGCTGAGGCAAGAGAGTAGCTTGAGCCCAAGAGTTTGAGGATGCTGTGAGCTGTGACACCATGGTACTCTACCGAGGGTGACAAAGTGAGACTCTATCTCAAAAAAAAAAAAATTGGGTGAGTTTCCTGGAGGACACTTGAGATAGTCTTTCCAGAAAAACAACTGTGAATGCTGGTTGTCAAAACAAAAACAAAAACAGATGTCCACTATGGCCCCCTTCCTCTATTTCTGTATTGTTGTCTAGAGTTACACCATTGGCCCTGTAATGTGTGAAGGTTAGGATTGCAAAAAGAATGCGGAATCTAGAAATACCAGGCAGAGACTCAGGGATGGCTCAAAGGATGTCTCCATGGACACTGCTCCTCCTGTCATCTTCTCACTGGCACCAGGGGTGGATTGCTTACTCCGAGACAGTCAGAGCAGGAACTGACCACCCAATAGTGGCTTTGGCCTGTGAGGGGCCCTTACAGTTTCCTGGGTGGCTGGCGACAAAGTGGTGGATAGAACAGATCATACCTGTATTTGTGTCCTTGGGTTGCTATAAAACATGCCACAAACTAAGGAGGTTTAGGGCAGCAGAGATTTTTTTTCATCTCAGACTTCTGAAGACCAGAAGGCTGGAATAAAAATGTCAGCATAGCTGTGTTCCTTCTGAAGGCACTAGAGAAGAATCTGTTCTAGCCTCTTTCCAGGTTCTGGTAGTTTCTTGGCTTATGGCAGCAAAGCTCTAATCTTTGTAAACCTTCTTCCCTGTGTACATATGTGTGTCTAAAGTCCACTTTTATTAGGTCACAATCATATTAGATTAAGACTAGCCTTAATGACTTCATTCTAACTTGATCATCTGTAAAGACCCTATTTCCATGTAAGGTGACATTCACAGGTACTAGGGTGAGGACTTCAATACATAAATGTTGGGGACACAATTCAACCCATAACAGTGTCTCTACCTCTGCTAGTGATCTCCACATCCCTGTTGGCTCCAGTTGCTGTGGCCTCTTCCCGAGTGCTCTATTCCCTCTGGGTGAGGGGAGATAGGCAGATCAGAGTAGGGCCTGACTACTGGGCTTGGGGTTGTGCTGGGATCCTGTGCTCAGAGACCATTTTGGGGTTTGTTACCCTAAAGTTTTAAAGGAATTATGAAACAGAGGCCCATATCTGGGCACTAAGCCATAAGGGGCCCCTCTCCTAGGAAATATCATGTATCCTGTGTCCAGGGAAGAAGCCATTTCTGGCTCAGATAAACATTACTCCTGTCCTGTGTATCTGCAGGGTCTCAGAGGTTTTGTGGTGAGCCTCATAAGAGCCTGACACTGGTCAGAAGGGGCAAGGCAGGTCCCAGAATGTATCTTTAGTGTCCAGAGAATGGGAGGGTTGTGGATGGAAGTGAGCTACAGCACCCTCAGCTCTAACCAACTACAAAATACTAGGATGAATTCACTTCCTGGAGGCGACCTCTGGTGCACCCCAAGCTGGTGTATTTGTAACAGTGTCTGCATGGCTTATCAGGCTTCACATGGTAACTGGGCCCCCTCATGACAGGACAAGCAACCCCTACAGCTGGGACACCTCTCCAGTATATCCAGGGACACATATTCATTTGACTCACAAACTTACCCTGAGTGGCACCTGGAGACCTGGCCCTGGCCTGGAACCTGAGTGCACAGCTACCTGGAGGCTGTTCATTGCAGGTACCACCTTTATCAAACTTTCCCCTCTGCTGGGCACGGCTAGCCATACTTAGCAGAGTTGCAGTGAGTCCCCCTGAGAAAGACACATGCACACAGTAGTGCAAAGACATGCTGACTTCTCCTGACTGAGAAGGGACAACACTCAGAGAACATGTGCCAAGTTCTGGATTGCAGGAGGGCAGGGTCCAGAAGACCCTATGAACCCTGAGGAGGCATCACTGATCACTCAGCATCTGTAAGGTATCAGGGAGAAGGTAACCTGGACCTGGGATAATGAAATGGTCAATGGGTTTAGGACAGTGATTTTCAACTGTTGTGTTTTGGCACATGAGTGTGACTTGGGAGAGGATCTTAGTTATGTTGCAAACGTTTTTTAAAAGATTATTAATTAAATTATTTTCAAAAGAAGTTCAAAGCACAGTAAATATATTCTTTTTTACTCCTTTTTTGATCAACATAATTTAAGTGTGCTGTGAAAGTTTAACTATAGGTTCAAGTGTATTGTGAGATTTTAAATAAGTCTGAAAAACACTGGGTTTAGGAGCTGGTGGGAGTATGGATGGAGCACATTTACAGAATGTGGTTGGCCAGGCCAAGGCAGTGCTCATGTGGAGGTACATGAATGCCAGGCTAAGGGAGCACCACAGGGAGAGAGTTCAACGTGTTGGTGCTCTTGCCACTATCCTGATAGTGTCCTTTGCACAAAGTTTTACATTTTAATGAATTCCAATTTCCTTATTTTTTCTTTTGTTTTCTATGAATTCAATGTCATACTAAAGAAATCATTGACAAATACAATGCCAATAAGCACACAAATGCCAACATGATCTCACCAGCCAGCCCCATTAGTTCCCATGTCCATTATTCTCTTCTGCTCTTTAAATAACTCCCTGCCCCCTACAAACCACTGTCAATCACAAATCTGTTTTCCATCTCTGCAGTCTTTCCTTTTCCATAATGCCACAGAAGTGGGATCTTGCAGTATGTGTAATCTGTTTGACTGGCTTTGTGTAAATATCTAGGAATGCAGTTGTTTGCTTATATGGTGAGACCATGGTTAGCTTTGAATAAACCGGCCCACCTGTCTTGCTGTCCTTGGTGAAGATGGTGCTTCCTCCTCAGGACCTGCATGGAGGAGAAAATGGCTGTGGAACATCTGGGAGGCACATGAAGAAAAGATGAGGAAGAAGCTTCCTTCCTGGCCCTGAGGGCTAAGGAGGGAGTTTTGCCATATTTTTCATATTTAGAAGTCTAATTTTATAAAACTATTCCATCATTGAGGCTTTGGCTACTCACCATCAAAGCATGCCTATATATGTTTCCAAGCATTCGGTTTGGAGGGGTACCGACCCCCCAACCAAAGCAAGTGACATGGCCTCAGGTGCTCCCTGAGGAATGTTGCCCTAAGATGGAAAAACTTCTTTCTCTGTGTACATGTCCTAACAAGAACATTCAATTAGGATGGTCAAAGAGGAAGTTACTTGGAGGGCTTTGCATGGTTGAAGCTGGGGGTTGGGCACTTGCAGAGGTTACGGGAAAGAGGTGTACTGTCATTTTTTTCTTTTTTATTTATGGACAAGCTTCAAGTTTTAGGGAACTGACAGCCAGCCAGACACTTTTGTGGTTAGACTTACAGCCTGATGTTGAGAAAGTATGTTTTATTTAGAGTATATATGTATATATGTATCTGGTAGCTTTTGTGTTGAACAAAGAATTTTCATTGTGCAGCGTCTGTGGCTCAGCAAGTAGGGCACCGACCCTATATACCGAGTGCTGCGGGTTCAAACCTGGCCCCGGCCGAACTGCATCACAAATTAGCTGGGCACTGTGGTGGGCACCTGTAGTCCCAGCTACTTGGGAGGCTGAGGCAAGAGAATCGCTTAAGCCCAAGAGCTGGAGGTTGCTGTGAGCTGTGACTCCACAGCACTCTACCGAGGGCGATAAAGTAATACTCTGTCTCCAAAAAAAAAAAAAAAAAAAAAAAAGAATTTTCATGGTAGCTTCTGCTGTTTCAACATTATTCATTCCTTTTTCTATTTCTATACTTTCTTTTGATCAGTGTGTATAAAAACATTTAATAAACATAGGTTGTCACTGAGTGCTCGAGCGAGCCTCAGTCACTTAGTGCCTGAGCAAGCCTCAGTCTTCCTTTCAAGCATTCACTTTTTTTTTTCTGAGACAGAGCCTCAAGGTATCACCCTGGATAGAGTGCTGTGGCATCACAGCTCACAGCAACCTCCAATTCCTGTGCTCAAGCGAGACTCCTACCTCTGCCTCCCAAGTAGCTGGGACTACAGGCGCCCGCCACAACACCCGGCTATTTTTTGGTTGCAGCCGTCATTGTTGTCTGGGGGGCCCGGGCTGGATTCTAACCCGCCAGCTCAGGTGTACGTGGCTGGCGCCTTAGC
>CAUYON010151991.1:0-28867 GCA_963573935.1 Arctocebus calabarensis | reverse complement strand
AAGTTTGATATGAGGACAATTAATGACAATTATTGACACGGTGGGGGTGAAGGAAGGGGAGAGCAGAGAGAAGAAGAATGAGGGAGGGGTGGGGAAAGGAAGAGCAGAGAGAGGGAAGGAGTAAGGGGGGTGGGGTCTTGGTGCGTGCCACACCTTTTGGGGGCAAAACACGATTGTAAGAGGGTCTTTTCCTAACAAATGCAACCAGTGTAACATGGTTTCTTGTACCCTCAATGAATCCCCAACAATAAAAACAAAAAAACAAACAAAAAAAAAACATAGAGATGTTCTTTTTTTAAAAAAATAAAAGCTAGCATGCACTCTAAACCTTAATTAAAAGGGTTTGTGGATAATGCTTAAATCTTTCAAACATGAGCTACAGTCAGCAGGTATAATTCACAGTTTTGCAATTATTGACCCCACTTAACTGATAAAGCAACTGAGTCACAGTAATATGCGTATCTTGAAATATTTCCAAGGCTAGGAAATGGTGAGTGTAGATCCTTAAATCCACAGACACCTTGAGTCAGAGATTCCAGCCTAAGCACTATTTTGTTTTATCAACTGTGGCATGAACATATCCAAGAAACTCATAGAACAATCTATTAATATAAATGATCTAAATATCAGTATTGCAAAGACCCAGTTTCATCTACTTCACGTGCTAGCTGTAGGACTCCAAAGATGCTGTAATTGACGAATAAAACTTCCCTCATCCTCAAGACAAAGAGGATGAAGTCTCTACATTTGGGGACAATATATACTAAACTAGAAATAACAACTTAGAACAAGCTCTTTTATGGATTACCATGAAATCACATTTGTCTTGTATTTGATTTTGGCTACATAGATGCGACTGTGGATATGAGTACAAACATAATTACTTTGGTAGAGTTTTCAAATAGTTCCAAGAGTTTTGGAATTGCTTACACTGTGGGGGAAAAAAGTGAGGAGTAGAATCCTTACAAATTTAGTAGCTTCTATGCTGACAGTGTAGAACTGTTTTTTTGTAATGACTAGGGAGTCTTTAAAGGTGCTTGTATTAATATTATAAGTGGATTATTATTCCTAGTTTTTACATTTTCCCCAAATATAGAAGATGTGGTAAGAAGACATTGTCCTATTTTTCTTGAATGAGAATATATTCATTTGCTCATTAGGCAGCTTTGGAAAAGACTTGAATCTGACATCTGAAGAAGATGAAATTGAGATGAGTGTCTTGGCATTCACACAGTACGTGGGATAGGAGAAGGTTGCTCGGGTGAGGGTTTAGCCATCTTCAAGTGGGTTGGTCTGAGGTTGTGATGAGGCCCAAGGTGAGGTGTGCGCACGCGCAGTAGCCAACCTGGAGCGAGGCTCTGGAAGCAGCCACGGTTAGAAACACTCACCGGCGTCGGGGGAGCACGCAGGGGCTCCGAGCTGGAGTCTCAGCGGCAAACGGGATCACTAAGGCAGACAGGTCAGGTCGCAGGACTAAATGCGTCTAAGGTGCATTCGAAACAAACTGTAGAAGCAGAGGGACTCTGGCAAAGAAGATGCCACAGTCTCAGGAAGAAGAGACGCCAGAGCAGCGAAGGAGCAGGGTCAGCGCTTCACGGGGGCAGGGGAGAAATGCTAGAAATCCGAAGGTCGTGAGTAACATTTGGAAACACGATTCTTATAGAATGATAGGATCAGGACTCATATGGCAAAAAAATTAAGAAATATAAGCTTAATTGGTGGGGGGGAGCAGTCTTTATTGATTGTTTTTTCGAGAAGTTGAGTAGTAGAGTAAGGCAGAGGGGATGTTTGAGGGCCTCTTTTTTTTTTTTTTTTTTTCTTAATTTATTGGTGGAGTGTATGGGTTTGGTTGTATGTGAGTATTTATAAGGTTCATCCTGCACTTTTTTTTTTTTTTTTGAGACAGAGTCTCACTTTGTTGCCCTTGGTAGAATGCGATGGCGTCACAGCTCACAGCAACCTCAAAATCTGGGTTCAAACGATCCTCTTGCCTCAGCCTCCTGAGTAGTTGGGGCTACTGGCGCCCCACACAACACCTGCTAGTTTTTCTATTTTTAGTAGAGACAGGGTCTCGCTCTGGCTCAGGCTGGTCTCAAACTTCTGATTTCAAGGTATCCACCTGCCTCAGCCTCCCAGAGTCCTAGGATTTACAGGCATGAGCCACTTCACCCATCTTTCCCTTTTCATTTTTTTAGTTTCCATCTTCCAGCCATTCCCACTGATATTATTGAACAAATTTTAATATCTTAGAAGGCTTATGAGACTATTTATGTGAACAAATATATGTATTTTAAGTTAGTCTCATAATGTGTAAAATGAGCTCCCTTCAGTAGTCAAACACTCCAGTTCCATTACACCGTTAATACACATAGGGCCTGCTAATCAGACCATCAGCACACAACTGGTGTGTTCTGTGAGACAATGGGCCAAATGCCATCCACATTCATACTATAGAACATCCAGATTAGTGATACTCCATTTAAATAAAAGCAGGAACAAAGTAACAGAATCAACAAACACAAAAACACACACAGAATATCTTAATGGATATTTCTTAATGGATGAGAAATTTTTGTTATTGTACAGAAATAATTTAATCCTTTCAAATACACAGATTTCTTTTGGATTTAGCAATAATTACATAAGTTAGATAGGACAGGGATAGATAGATGAATTATTCTAGGAGTAATTTTATAGGACACATAAAATATTAGAGCTGTAGGGACTTAACAGGAACTATCCAGTCCAGTTACTTCATCTTATAGGTGAAAAACTGAGGTGAAGAACTGGTGGAATAAATAGTACTAGATCTAGTTTTCTTGATTCTAGTATTTTTTTCAATAGTATTTATTCCTTAGTTTAAAAAAAGAGGTTCTTTTTCCTAAATCTAAATGTCTTGATACACTAGTAGTCAGTACCTGGTCATATAACCATCTGTTTTCTCATCTATTTACCTCTCACCTCTAGACTGGTAATAATTTTTGTTGGCAAAGGTTATGCTTTATTTCTTTGCATGCAAGAACAAGTACACACACTAGAACACAGCTGATACTTGCAAAATACAGTAGTAATACAAATGAATGAATGAGCCATCTTTTCCAAATTCTCCACCTAAAGGTCCATCTAGTGTTACCAAATGAAGACTTACTGGAGAGAAAAGGCTGTCCTTACTCTTGGTTAGATTGGGCCTAAAAAGATGTACTCTTAGCCAATCATGAATGGCCCAGGGCTCAGGGCTTTTCCATAATGTAAGGTGGCTCTGGCATTTCTGAAACATTTCTGAGAGACATAATCCAAAGTGGTATAGGATTGAAGTTAAGAATAAATGTGCAGACTACTCAGAGTGGCAAGGATCAGGGAAGATAGGAGTATGAGATGGACTCAAGCCTGGAAACACTGATTTTGAGCCCACCAAAATAAATTGCATGTTTCATAATTCTTTTGATGCTACTTCTAGGACTCCAACCTGGAGAGATAAAGAATGAATCCAATTTCACTAAGTGCCACCACCCCAAACCACCATTTCCACAAATATTTTGAAGTGAAACATAGATAATCCTGTTATGAAGACACTGATGATTATTTTATTTTACTGAGGAGAAAATTGAAACATGGGAAGATTAAATCCTTTAATCAAGGATAAATAAATTAAGTGTGTTTACAGTACTCACACCAATGTGTTGCTCTGCTTTTCATGTACATCAGTGAATTCACACCAATGGATTGCTCTGCCCTCGATGTGTTATAAATTACATCAAAGTTTATCCTTAAATAGTTGTGAATAGTGAACAAGCATTGTCCTCATGTCTAAATGAATCAAGGAACCACTCTAGTAAATCTCTCTCTCCTGAAGTATCAATACTTAAAAAAATTTAAAGTTTTACTTTGTTTAATACCATTTTCTTTTGTACTGTTCTATAAATGCACAAGAAAATAAAATGTTAAATGGCCCACGACGCTTAATAATATTCCAAAGTAGTTGTATGAAAAAGTATATTACAGATGCCTCTCTTACATGTATTCTTTTATCTGATTAAATGTTTAAAGATCCACTGTTTGAAACAATTAACTTTCCAAAGACAGCTAAAGATCTTCTTGCTCTAAAAAAAAACCCAGTGAAAATGCTGTTTAAAAAATACCTTGAGATTGCATTCTGAAATGACAATTGGTACATGCTGTGTTTTGCTCTTTCTTTTTTGACCCGAAGACTATTTATACATTGCATGGATTTCTCAGCGCCTTTTCCTAACATCTTAAAGATGATTTTTTTTTTACATTGTTTACGAAAGGTAAACTAAACACAAAGGGAAAACAGACATTTTGATCAACTCCTCCATTCTTCAAATCATTGTTTCCAACAATGATGGCTAACAGCTATGTATATTAAAAATATAGCTTTAAAAACAGTTTTTGAGTCCAAGGGAAGTTAAAAAAAAAGCTATATTGTTGTATTATTTTAGGTGTTACGCAAAGCTGTTTACATTATCAAAATATTAATATTGTATTATATTTTGAAATTGATCTACTTCCACTTTTCCTCCAGATATCTCTCTAAAATACAATGTTGGCTGCATTTTAAACAAATAACAATAAAATTAAACTGCCAATTATTTCCCTTAAGCATAATTATTATTTTCTTTCATTCGATCTTAAGGGGGACCTTAAGCCTACATTCAATGCACAATTCAAAAACATGTATTGATGATTTTAAAAGGTTATATGAATCTAATTTCTACTAGATAAATAAAAGTCATTTAATAAACCAGAAATTTCTGCTCATAGGAATTTGCAGGGCGATGGATGCAGATAATAACAAACACATATGTTACCAATGCCTCTATTGAACATCTGCCCTCTGCAGTATTTTGCTGAGAGCAAAGTGTGATTTCTGCAGTTGCATTACCTGGTACTCACAGATTCTCCAATCACTGTCTATGAGGTCTCGAGCTTGGTACTTCCCCCGTGCTTGCTTTTCTGTAAAACAGTGATAATTATAAAATCTACCGTAGTATGATAGCCTAGTTAACCATAGTATGATAGCCTAGTTAACCGATAAGCGGAAAGACTCTACGAGAGTGCTTGGTACACAGTGAGCAGGAAATCAGCATTAGTTATTGACAGCACATTTTTTCTGTATCTGTGGGATAGGTGTTATGTGAACCTCAGAGAAGTCCAGTCACTTCCCCAGCGTTGTCCTGAAAGAAAGCAGAGCTGTAGCTCAGTCTCGGACTCCCCATCAGAAAACTCCAAATTCCACAGGGCTTTCCTTAGGTCCTCAAGTTAATCTTAATATTCACACATGTTCAATTCATTTATCGCTCACAAGGTAGTGAAAAAATACCACTATTTTCTTTCTTTCTTTCTACTGTAAATTTCATCTTTATGAGTGCTTAAATGTCTTATTCCTCCACTGCTTTCATATTAGAAAAACCTAATATAATATCATTTCCCCTTAACTGGTAAGAGAGAGAACATTTTAAATAAGTAATAGGCCTTTTAGAATATTGACCTACATTTACTGAAGAATTCTAATTTGGAATACTTTGTTTATTTTCTCAGCTAGTTTTTCTTCTTTTTTTGATGCATATTTTATTCAGTCTTTCTGTGAATTGATTTAGCTCCTATTGGGTTTTAATGGCATGTCAGCTATTTTATTTCTAGCTATTATTAAATTAAATAGTATCTATGACATTAAAAATTAACTATAATTACCTACAATATATTTCTTTTTAAACAAAACTCACGAAGAATTGGAAAGTAATTTGCTAGGTATAAGGTGTGTGGAGGGTAGAGGATTGGATTTGAAAAGAGAAACAAATTGAAGTTCCATAACCTTCTAAAATGCATCAGAGGTATAAGATATGGCTAACGATATTGTGTATAGATTGTCATCAATTGTCTGTGGGCTATCAATGATTTTTTTTTTTTTGCTTTTAATTTCTGCTGGCTTTTACTTTTCTTAGTTTCTTTGTTTTTGTTTGTTTGTTTGTTTGATTTTTTCATTGTCCTTCCTTCTACTGGTGCTGGTTGCCTCCCAAGTAGCTGGGATTATAGGTGCCCGCCACAACGCCCGGCGGTCTTCTTTCCTGGTAGTGGAGACGGGGTCTTTTACTCTGGCTCACTCATGCTTATGATGATCTCCAATGCTGTGAGCACTGGAAATCCACCCGCCTCGGCCTACCACAGCGCTGGGACTACAGGCATGAGCCACCATGCCCAGCCAATGATTTTTTTAATGTTGTGTAAGCTTTGCAATAAACTATCACATAATAAAAAAAGAAATATATCTTTTTTTGCATGTGGGAATTGTTACATCTTTCCTTTTAAGTTTATAAAAAGCATTGTTTTGTATGATTTTTTTCTTATATTACTCAATATGTGCTACCAGATTGATTTGCACTTAATTTTCATTCACGCTGGTCACTTTTGTGTCTCTAGTGAACTTTATAGACATGAAGGGATAAAATGCCTGACAAATTCAATCCCATGCTGATTTAATGAGAAACCAGCCTCCAAGTGTGTGTGTGTCAGTCATCTAGAAATCACCAGACACGTTAGGCAGGACGAGAGACGCAGTCACATTGGGCTCTTTATCTGAAGGCACTTGAATACCCCACAAACATTAGCAGGGTCGCGTAGTAGAAGATTGTTTGAAAACTTTTTCATTAATACAAAACCTGCAATATGCAAAATGCTAAGTGCTTCCTAGAATTAGTAATTCACCATCATTAGATATGAATTTCATGCTGGTTTCACGCTGTCTTAAAATATTGCTTATGCCAATGCTAATTACTCATCCCTTGTCAAGGACTATGATGTAGTGGTGGAAATATGGGAAGAAAACTGACATGGTGAAAAGAACACTGATTTAGAGATTATCTGTGTTCTGGCTTCAGCCTCTGGTATAAATTTCAGTAACTCATTTAAACTATCTGAGGTTCTTTCTTCATGTATGAAATTATGACAGTAGTGGCTGATGACTTCGTGTTCCTGTATGTGGTATAGTTCTCTGAAATTGTGACTATGAAAAGTCGGGCCATTTAATAGATGAATGTGTTCTTTTAGAAGTATGACTCATAGCTCTTTGATATGAACCATCAAGTCTATTTAAGTACAAATATAATAGTCATACACACTCAGATATTTATCTGAGATGGTGTTTTATCTATGTTAGTGTATTTTCTTTAATTGCGTATTTTACATAAATGTAGTATTTGCTGCAGACAATTCCAATAATACAGAAAAATATATAAGGAAGAGTGTAAATGCCCTGAAGAAGTCTCACTACTCATAGGCAGCCACTAGACATAGTTTGATGGCCATCCTTCTAGCCTCAATCCCTACATGAATACATACAAAGGTAATGCAAAATTATACATAACACTGCATTATAAATATTGTATATCTTACTATAGACGTGTGCGTATGTCTGTGTGTATGTGTGTACAGATCCACATATCCTAGGGCATCCTTTTATGGTGATGACTATACTTATTAATGAAGATGTGCAGTAACATACAATAACCACCCAAGGTGATTCTGATAAGTCCCCTTATCAGATACAAGTTCTCTCCCTTCTTAAGATTCACCACGTTGGTGTTGTGACATCTGAGTTATGCTTAGATCTTCCACACCAGAAGGTTAGAGACATATTTACACTTATTTATGGGCATTTTTTTTTCTTTTTTTAGTAGCATTTAGTTCTTGACTCTATGTCGAATTTAGTATAAAGAATGAGTCAAAACTTCTCCCAAATGAATAGCCAATTATCTCTTATTGTAGAAATTTTCTTTCCCACTGATTTGAATGCTTTTGTAAAGTATATGTTAAATTAATTTTTAAAGTATTTACTTAGTGAAACTTCATAGGAATGGAGAAACATACACACATGCTCAATACCAGGTTGAAACTGATCAAGATTTAAATTTGTATATGGAAGTTAATCTTAATGAAAACCAATGAAGAGGCGGAAGGAGGGGTGGGCAAATTTACATCTTTTGGTACCACTGTGTACTGGCTAAGTGGGGGCACACTGATAAACCTGACTCAATTTGTGTAAAAACCCAGTATGTGAAGAAAACTCAATTTGTGTAAAAACCCAGTATGTGAAGAAAACACGTGTACCCCTAATATTCTGAAAGTGTAAAAAACATTAAAAAATATTTACTTGGGTCTATTTATAGTCTCTCTTTTCTATTTTACTAATCTTTTAATATTTTATGTTGCTATCCCCAGGTATTTTTATTTGGTTTTATTAATATGATCTAATACCTCGTAGGTCAAAACTATACCCCACATACCTCTTACTTTTTTTGTTCATCATTTTCTAGCTATTTTTAGAAGTTTATTTTATCGTATTTTAAAACACTTTATCATGTACGACCTCCTACATCATGATAGGATTATCTTTTGATTCCCTAGTAAACACATAAATTAATTTACTGACGGTAAACAATTTTTATAATAAGTTATTAAACTCCATGAAAAAAGTCTGTCCTATTTTTTAAAATCTTTGATGTATGTTTAAATAGACACATATATCAAGGTCATATTATGTTGTGGTTATTCTTTGATTTTTATACTTTTTAATACAGACACATTTGAGACAATTTTTTAAATTACATTTTATAAAATATTGTACTTCTGAAGTGATTCACAACCAGCCATCTTAAACAGTGATCTTATACTTCCCAATAATTTTTTCTAATAACTTAAATATTCCAAAGAAGCAACTAAGATATTTGAAACTATTAATAATGATATCACCTTCCTTCTATATTTATGTTAACTGTACAAAGATCAGACTTCAATCTATTTTGCTAACAATATTATTACTTTCAACTAAGTGATGCTCAATAAATGTATGAGAATATATTTAAAATGTGCCTAATAATACTGACGTAGGATTAAATCAAGATAGGGGGAGATATTCTATTGTACCTGCTTTCACAGCATCTTTAAAAAATTCTACCATCAAGCCATACCTTATCTTTTGGAAATAATGTAATGCCATTGAACTATAGATCCATATCATATATTCTAAGATTCTTATTAAAAACAGATTTAAATTTTTATCAAATGCAATTTTGATGTCACTTGGTGTTTTTTTTTCTTATCAATTATCAACATGGCAAATGAAAGAGTTTCCAGTTTATGTAGGGCCTAAAACATTCAGTTTGAAGGAACTTCTTTGAGAGAAGAATACAGAAATATGAAATTAAGACTTATATTTAGAATGAAAGATAAAAGCTACCATGGAAAGGTCTTCTAGAAGTAAAATATATGGAGTCTCAAGTTTCATCAGTTTCAGAATAAGCCCTCATCTTGTGATGAAGTATAAAGAATTTCTAATTTTTAATCTTGCATTTCTGAGGCAAATCCTATTTGGGTATGGCATATGACTCATTAAGAATCTTGTTTAATTCTATTTACTATTACTATGTTGATAGTTTTCCCCACTATATTTATAAAGTTTTAAAATCACTGATATGTTAACTTTGATTCAGAGATTTTAATTATAAAACACTTGATTAAATATTTAAGAAATATTTTTAAAAGTAGCTAAACTTTTACTATTCAAATAGAAAGGTTTTAATTTATTGGGTTTCTAAGGCAGAATTTTTTGTTAGGTTTTTTTTATGAACAACAGAATACTCAACTTTGTCCATAATTAAAATGCTCATTTTACTTTGCCAGAGTACATCAGTATAACTTTTTAAATGATAACTACTTAGAAACTGATATTAATTAATCATTAAATCTCCTATCTAAATTAAAGTGTCCTGTAACTGTTCTGCCATTTCAATATATAAAAAGGAAAAAGTGAAAAAGTGCCAATACAGGCCTGACTTCTTTTTAGTTTTCTCAGGAAACCATTGCCTTTGAGATATATATGAAAATTACAAAGAATGAAGGAAGGAAGGGTGGGTTATGTAAATATAAATCTCTTCTGAACGTTCTGTGGCTGTGTCCACATAATACCTACTCACAGCATAATCAGGGGAGGAATAACTAACTTCTCCCCTTCTTTACAAGGTAACAAATAACTCATTTAACTTTTTTAGAATCAATGTTTATAGTCATTCTTTTTACAGTTACAATGTCACCTAAAGAAGAAAGCTGCTTGGTAAATTTTAAATTATTGATTAATTAGAAGATAAGGAAGTTCAGGAGGTGTATTCATCAAAGGTAATATTTGTTGGGAAAAGTATTCTGTGGGAATTGATATCTGAACTGAAGCTCCTAGGATGGGTAGCACTCAATTACAGGGAGACAAGAAGAAAGACATTACTTCCATTTAGCAAGATGGTGTTCAGAGAGGTTAAATTACATCCCTTGCAGGTGAAAGTATTAAAAAAAGAAGCAAAAATCTCTGCCAGGCTTTTGTAAAAAAAAAAAATCATACTATAAGATCAAAAGTCAGAACAAAAGATGATAAATGTTTTGTTCAAATTCATAAAGATTTCTTTTTGAAACTGCAATGTATCATTCCTGTTTTTATATATTAATACACTACGCTACATTTTTAACTACAAGAAGGAATAAAAGGGAATGTCACATAGTCTGTCACTTTAGATGGCTTAAATTCTTTTAAGAACATTATCATTAAAAATTGATTATGGTATTCATAAGAGAGGAGATATTATGAACTTATATTTTAAAATTTAGTCCTATCTGAATGTAATCCCAAGTCACTGACTGAAGTTGAATCTTTTGAAGAACGGTAACAATTGATATGAAAGCATTTTCTGTACTCTCGCCATTTTTCCCTGTGTGTTTATATGTTGTCATTCAAGTGTGTATGCATAAATAAAATAAAATTGTAAGTTTAAAGATAATGAAAAGGATATTTTTAGAAATAACTAGGCTCCAAATAGTCTCTTATAAATGCTAATTTTGGTAAACTAACTAGATACTAGTATCAAAATACTCTTAATTTATTTAACTGAGGAGATGTTTGGCAAAAAAGTTTTCTTGCACTGAGTCCCACATATTTGAGACATTAATTTTAGATGCCTCCATGGCAACGTAATGTATTCTTGTAGTCTTCCAAGATGTACTGCATTTTGGAATCCTTCCTGAATGTCATAAACCAAGTGAGATATCACAAGTAAAGTAAAGAATGACCGACACTTTTCAAAGAGTCACTCATGCTAACACTTCTAACAAACTTCTATTATTCAACGTCCATGATTTAAATATCAAACAGTCTGTAAGCTATTTTGACATGCAGTTCTAAATAATTTTGAGGCTTGCCAATCATGCTCAGTAGAGTCAAGGCAACATTGCAATTCAACTCTATAAATACATATGTCAAGTCCTTTATAATTTGTGTCATTGTGGCAGCCAACTTGAAAGTTGGAGATGAGACACAGCCACATCACGACCATCCTTTCACACAACTGTTTAAGTTTAGGATTCCCGATCACCTTAATTTCTTTGTGATGAAAGAATGATACCATTTAGAATCTTCCCTCTCCCTGGATCGTCTTTACCAAGTTTTAATTCCCTCCTAAAAGCAAGAAGCAAAGGAGCTATTTCTGAACTCTTTAGCAACAGCATTGTAAGTTACTCAGCTGTGTATCGGGATCTTGAAGCATTGCTTTGGGGTATTTCGTACAAATCTTCAGTGCAGATGCAATGCAAAAGCTGCTTTCTGAACATACATACTCAGGCTTTTACAGTCGTAGTAATAGTAATATTACTAATAAAATAGTAGTAACTCTTTTATTAAACATTACCTATGGTGTCGGGCACTTTGCTAAGGTTATGTCAATTAAACCTTAAAATAACTTGTATTATAGGTTCTGTTAACTTCTGTTTTGCCACTGGGAACACCTGGACATTGAAAGAGTTAAAAATCTTCCTACCAGTCCCAAGTTTAGAAACATAGTCCGGTAGTTTAGAAACCGGGAATATAAGGCAGATCTCTCTCAGGTAAAAACTGTATGATTATCGATCAAAGGATTCATGTGTAGTAACTGTGTGTGTCAGAGGTTCAGAAAAAGAAGGCAGTACACACATTTCTTTCATCAAGGACTTCCCTCCTAACTGGGGGCTGTTGTCCAGCAAATACAACAGTGATATGTGTTGCTACAATTCAAAACAAAACTAGCTCTGGAAAAACTGAGGGGTTAGTGATCCTTTCTGGGGCCAGTTGATATGCATAGAGACCACTTTTGAGGATTTCTGAAGTACATGAGAGATATTTTAGACTAGAAGGCGGACTACAGGGTGGAGCCCATGACACAGGCCCAGAGGATGTCAATGCCGGAAGTTGACGAGGACCATTTCCTAGTAGGTTTCTGAAGACTCAGGACCGGACGAACTTTGGGGCTTCGGTTCACGGGAAGGTACAGGCTACACTCAGGGTTAGACTCGCCTTTCTTCTATGCAGAACCAGGCAGCACCATAGAACCTGGCTCCGGGAATGCTGGGAACTTCAGGAAGCTGCAATGAACCATTTGTGTTTTCCAAGGGTGTCAGTAAAAGAAGCAATGAAGAGGCAAGGGAAAAAAACTAAAGAAACAAGATTTTTGCCATAGCTCATGTTCTCATTCAACCCTCTTGATGACAAGGTGAATTCTACCTGGAAACATGAAGGACTGACTGGCAAAGGCCTTGGCGTGTCAGTGCCTGTGTGCCCCTCAGCCAAGCTGATGGCCAATCACAAGTAATTTATCTGGGCCTGGATGTCTCTGTTGATCCAATTTGAACCCACTGATGCTTATGCTTACCATGTTGGGACTCCCACACTGTGAGATCAAACCCTAGGAGACCAGAGTACTTGCTGCCCAGCTTGGTGTAGGGTCTTCTCTACATAAAACTCCCTTCCATGTCTCCTTTTGAGATTTTATTATTTTTTTCAAAACCCAGGACACCTTCCAAATGTCTGGATTAACCTGACAATTTTTCTGCCTCTCCCACCTTTGTATCCTACAAAGTGGACATAATACTACATATGTTTTGAATTGACAATAACAATATTAAGCACGCTTTGAAAATTGACCCACAGGTACAAAAAAAGAAAATCACAGAAAGTTGTGGTACCACTTTGGAAGGAGAAAAGAGGGATAGAACACACGGTACTGCTTAAAGACTGTGGTCTCCTGAATTGATTCCATTTACTAGGCTATGTTGAGAACCTTCGTGATGTTATTATTTTCTTATTTTACTATCCATGAACTACAGAATCTATTTCCCTTTCCAAGCACATCTAAAAAATTTACTAAATCAAAAATGACTAACAGCTAATACTAGACACATCTTTTGAAAAATGTGATTATGTCTCAGTAATGTTTCATGTAAAAACAACATTGCTCTTTGTTAAAATTTTTTTTTAATCTCACTTTTTTTTTTTGAACAACCTCGGTTTTCCATTACCTTTTGTTATCATCTTCTACCATCTTTGCATGCTTAGTGAACTTAGAAAGAGATTTTCAGCCTCTTCTCTTCAATTTTGAATTCCCAGAGGACAACATTTTGCTGGATTTTTAAAGATGCATGAGTGAAGAAGAATGAGCTCTGGTACATTTCTTTGCCTTGGACTGGGTCATATATTTTCCTATATCCATACACAGACAAAACACAGAAGGATAGAATGATTCGTCACTTCCTGTTCTGGGATGTTTAATTTCAGATACTTTTTTCAAGGTCTGAAAAACACTTACCTTCTGTTTTAAAATTATAATCTAGTAATCAAGCCTATGTCAGTTCTGGGTAAAATGCTAAGATTTCATTTATTTTAGGGAGCACTACTATTTGGAAAGTTTTCCAATTTCTGAACTCTCTTAATCAACACAGTTCTTGATTAAAATGGTCCAGAATTTCTATCATTGCTTATCCCATTGTAAATACACAATTGTTTAATATCACGAAGAGTCTGTGTGATGCTTTTCATGGTAATTTCTGACTTACACATTGTTTCATTTTATTTGGGATATCAGTTTTAAACCTTTTAAGTACTACGCCCACACATTTTTATGAGACTCTGTATTCATCATTAGGGTTAAATTGATACAGATAGAACTGGGATTTTTCATTACTGTCACATCCCTACAAAATACTTATCCTAAGCCTGAAAATTATCTTCAAATAATTCCTTCATCTCTTCCAAATCATAGAAACTACACTAGTAATGTCAGTGTTAAATTGAAATCATGGATCATGTCTTAGTTTGAAAATATCTATACAGGCCTTATCTAAAATAAAACTTTCCAATGGTTGGGTTGGAGAACATCATAATATATGTTACTGGTGTTTCTCTTCTTATTAAAGTATCTATACTTGATATTCTATTTTAAAATAATTTAATTTCATATTGTGTTTTACCCCATTTTGCATAGTAATAAAGCCTGAAGTGTTTCAGGGAAAGAAAAAATAAACAGAAAGAAAGAAACAAATACAAAAAAAAAAAAAAGAAAGTTTTCCCAACTCCATGGATTTGGTGATTTGATACAGTCTGGCAGTAAAATAATGAAATATTTTGAGCATCTTTTTAAATAACTAACTCTATAAAAACGATGTCATGCTCCAGAAGAGCTTATAATCCTCTTTGGATTCTAAGGAGTTTGCATTTGAGGCTCTGCTACTTTTTCTACCTCTCAGGCATATATAAATGGAAAAGTTGTTTTGCTGTGTTTGTTACTGTGTTCATTGCACCATTTGCAGTCCACACCCAGTGCATTCCAAGAGCCCCCCATGCCTATAGGAATCTAGGAAAACATTTTTAATGGCCCTTATTCACTCTTTAGGAAACCATATCGTATGATATGAATTAGATAAATAACAGATATGAAGGATCTGTTGATACCATAAATACAATAAGTTAATTAAAACTACTTTTGCACCTCTTTGAAAAACTGAATTTTCTCTTTAGTCTTCACATTTCTCATCTGTATTTGGAGGGGGTTGAACTGGACAATGTTTAGACAGAGTCTCTGGTTTACAGTTTTGAAATTCTTGTTCAAGATGCTGCCCTATTTTCTTAAAGTATAAAAATAAACATTGTCCATCTTATTTACATTTGTAAGGTTTAGACACAAAGCTATTTATAGTTTTATCATGATGTTTCAAAAACTCCATTGTATCTGTTATTATATCACTCTTACTCCTTTTTATTTCTAACTTTAAAGAATTTCTGCCTTTTCTTATTTTATTGATATATCCTGCCAAGTGTTCATTAATTTTATAATCATTTCAAAAGTTGATTTGGGGGATTATTAATTCTTACGATTTTGTTTTCCTTATCACTAGTTTTATTTTTGTCTTTATTTTTAATTCCCTTTTAATTTTATGATTTACTTTGTTATATTTTATAATTTCATATTAGAACACAACTCATTATTTTTTATTAAGTATTTAATATATCTTCCACAAATATTATTTCAGATGTATCCTAAATATTTTTATAGATAGCATTTAATTGTTCAATTATAAATATTTGGAAACATCTATTATTGTTTGAACCATGCATTATTTAAAAATATGTTTTTGAGTTTCTAAATTACAGAGAATTTTTGGCTGTATTTTAATTTCTAATTTTATTGATTTTTCTAATTTTATTGTAGTGTAGCCTATCCATTATTTTATATTTGTTAAAATTTCTTTTAGTGGCCCATTGTAGTTATAAAAGAATTACCTGTTTAATTCTAGAGAGTCAAAAATACTTTTAAAGTTAATAAATCAACATATATCAATAAGTACAAACATTATAATTGAATAAAAAATTGGTATCATCAGTAAATTAGTTGAAATATAAGTAAAAGAGCAAAGAACAATGTGATTAGGTTGATTCATTAAAAATCAAACAAGCTGGGAGATTTGGGACCAACATTCTACTCTCTATTAAATAGAACAGATCTCTAAACAAAGAAATGTAAATAATTTTCATTCACTATCGCCTTGTTCTTGGAGAAGGATTTCCCACAGTGTCTGCCTGCCTCCTCTATATCAAAACATTAAGAGGAGATTACTGTTTATACATCTGTCAGAGGGAAAATTCAAGAGCTAGGCCTATGGGATATAACCTTTTATGATCATGAGAGTAACTCTTGTGTCTTACCAATAAGTGTCTCCATAAAATAAGTGAATAGCCAAGTAGTGTTAGTCATTTATATTTGCGTCAGCAAAAGTTTTTATAATACAGGTTAATATTTCTTACTCACAGTGCATGATTAATATTCTAAATTCTGTTTATTTTCTAGTTTTTAAAATTATCCATTTGTAAAGTCAGAGAAGACTTCATTATATTTCACAATTTAAGTATACTCTTTAAATCTTGATAATAACAAATAATAACTATAATACTAACAAAAATTAGATGGTATAAAAGGGATAAGACTTTGAAAGAAAAGCAGGTCTCTTATTTCCTCTTACTTTTCATACTGTGAAGTCAATGTGTAATTTTAGAAAAATCAAAAACTAATGCCTGAAAGTATAAGCTTTAGAGTCCTCCTAGGAATCACTGGGAATAGAAATAAAATAGTGATAAAGCAAAATAAATAATAGATTCTAAAGTTGGGAGGTGGAAGGAAGGGGAGAAACAGTGTTTAGTCTCCTATATTTCCTACATTTTTTTACTGATAAGTTAATAAATATTGCTAGGAGTGGGCAATTCCAGTAATTGAAATATAGGTTGTGCAGGATTATATATGTAATGTTTATGATATTAAATATTATAATTAATAACAACAAATAGCATTAGTATTAACAATCATACAACTTTTAATGTTGATATTAATGTAATAAGGATATTAATAATAAATAGTATTTAACATTGTATATTACAAATAACAAATAATATAAATGTAAATCGTCACTAACAATTTAAAATAGGAACTTTGAGAGGATGGAGATGTGCGAATGGGAAGTGTGTGTATTCCTCTGTCTTTCTAAACTTTTAATTTTATATCCCTATAGTTGAAAATATTTCATTATGCTCTGGGAGACCGAGGAAGGTGGATCACCTGAGCTCACAGGTCCGAAACTAGCCTAAGCTAGAGCGAGACCCCCGCCTCTAAAAATAGCCAGGTGTTGTGGCAAGCACCTGTAGTCTCAGCTACTCAGGAGGCTGAGGCAAGAGAATTGCTTGAGCCCAGGATTCTGAGATTGCCGAGAGCTGTGATGCCACAGCACTGTACTGGGGACAACAAAGTAAGACTCTGCCTCACAAAGGAAAGAAGGAAGGGAGGGAGGGAGGGAGGGAAGGAGGAAAGGAAAATGTTTACTCATTGATATAACTTGCAATAATTTACAAACTATACTATATTCAGGCAAGAGAATACTGTTCAGATCAATAATTAGCTATATCTGCATGTGCTAAAATGGAAAGAGGACAATATATTCATAATTAAAATAAAAGTATAATATATAGTAGTATGCCTTGTAGATACCAAGTATGTAAAAGCAGTAAATGTGCATATATGTTGTTATTAATCAATGTGTGGAAATATCAAGAAAAAGTAACACCAAACTAATAATTAGGTTGACTTAACACAGTATTTTATTTTATACTCATTTGAATGGCTTGTATAAATTTCTCACTACTACAATGCATTGATTATATAATAAAATGTTAATAGTAAAAAGCATTGAGATCCTAGATAATTTCATTGTCAGATATCCAACTTAATCTAATTATTCTGAACTTCCAATACTCCGGTGATCAGCTCTATCAGTTCAGGAATCCTCTCTTCATTGCTCTGTTTCCTGTGCCCAGCCTTGGTTCCCCTATATCCCATGATAGAAAATCTGTAAATGTTTCTGTAATGAATTGAAGAATATCATCAAAGTTACAAATATCATCTGTGCCATGTAGTTTGTATACTGCATTATATTAAAGATATTGTTTTGTTGAGTCATATGTGTGAGTCATACATGTAAGAAGTAAAAGCTTTAAATAATTAAATTTAAAAATCATTCCAAGATATCAATGTGAGTAATGGCTGTAGAAAAACTTCTGTTATTTTCCTGCCTGTAGCTTACAGATTAACTTTTTGTATATACATTCCATTTTTTTTTAATTAAAAAGCTTTAAAAAGTTAAACCCAGATTGTTTGGGCTCAAGGTTAAAACCAGAATATTTTCAACTATGTCTTTTATATTTTTCTCCCTGGCATATACCTGCCTTTCTTTGTGGTTCATGTTTCATATTTCTCCAAAATGGATAATACATTTCCTAAATCTTCACTATCATCCTTTATATTGGCAAAGCAGCAGCACAGTAACCTTTGCTTAGTTGAATTTTAATAAGCAGACTGATGCCTCTTTTTATAATTTCTATATACAACAAAATCCTTTTGAATATAAGACTACATAATAGCATTTACTTCCTAAATTAATTTCATTGTGAATGTACCAGAATTTGTGTCAATGAGGTTATTTTGAATACCTTTAAGAGATAATTACAGTCATGAGGGTATGCACATGAATTAGTTTGGTAGTTTGGCTTCCAATCAATTTCCATTTCCCTCCAGTGTTGGGAGAACTGAATGCAAAGGAAATCTTAAAGCTTAAGTTTCTTTCCTGCACTGATCTAGTTTTATGAAAATAAGCTGTGCTACTGTCAGGAGTGGCATTCCACAAATGGTGGTGACTATAACACAGAAACAAGACACGGTGGGGTCTTAAAGCCCTCAAGTAGAAGAGAGCGTGGTCAGCTGTGTCTGACCTCTCATTTTCTATTAAGGGAGAAACAGGGATGCGTCTGCTGTAACAGACAGAGTTGACTCCTCTTCAGATCTGAAGTACAACCTGACATAGCTGCTTCCAACATCTCGGTGATCGTGGTAAGAGGAAAATGGGATGAATAATGATCTGCCGCAAAAGGAAAAGTTATGAATAAAAAGGAAAATTCAAACATTTTCGCTTTGTTATAAATAAAGTTGTCATCCCAATAATAGACTGTTGAACGGCTTGTTGAAATGCAAGAATTTAGTGTAGTATTCACGAAATATGACAATTTGCTCCTTAGTTTCACAAGGATAATATGACAGAAAAAATAACTTCTTGTCTCCAATTTAGAAATGAGATATAAGTAACATATTATAAATTTGTCCTGGTTCACAGATGTGACAGCTAATAGATGCACATGTTGGCAATTTGCTTAGTAGATTATCATTTACTGTCACTTTTTAAATTAGAATGTGATCTTCCATTGTTTTTAATCTATTTACGTCACGGATGACAAATTTCTTTCCCTTAAGCAAAATCTTTATTTATCATAAAGCAATTTTTACCGAAACTATTGCATGAAGAAGGAAATCATAATTGGAATAATTTAACTTTTGAATTTTCAGATTATGTGGCATCTTGAAAAAATAATAAACAATATTTTAAGTGACTATTACTTATGTATCCACCTCCCCTCCCAAATTCTTATGTTTTCTGTTTACCATAAATATATAATTATTTTGCCATTAATTTTATAAACATTCTGTGAATTTTTGCAACTAAAACATAGAAGCAGGGTGTAACTTAATATTTTCGGTCAGTTCTGGAGGCATATGCATCTCTTTATGCATAAAAGGTTCTACTAATAAGAAGGGATATTGTAGAAGAACTCAGGGAATTTGGGTTGTGGAGGACAGAAATGAAAATATGAGAGACAGATAGTGTGAACGGCCTTCTTGCAGGGAAACACATGGTTTTAACTGCATATGTAATACCTTTCCATCAGTTTCTGCTGAGAATAAAACAGAAAGTATATTGAGATGCTGTTCAAATAGTGATACTTTGCTTAAATTATTTCTGAACAGACTGTCAATTTATGGTGCGATTATCTGGTGCTTCTTCCAGGGTATGACTGTGGGTTCAGTATGATATTTGTCAAAAGGAATGCTAACCCACATGAACTGGGATCTTTAGCTTTATTCTCGAGGTTTAGTGTGAAGTAAATATAAACTCAGTCGTGTTAATTCTTCACTTTTATTCCTCATGTTGATTTCACTGAATCCATTTCATTTTAATAAAATCTTAATTTTGAACTCAACTTCAGCCCTTTAAGCTCCTAAAATCTTAAAATTGCACACGTGCTATTATTTTAGTATGTTTAGGCAAAACATTTCCTCACCTCTGGAATGCTGCTCCACCCTAGCAGTTAGCTCAGTTCTTACCCACACATAGTGATAGGCAGCGTTCCCTGGAGAGGGCGTGCCAGAAGCCTTTCTAAGTGCTTCACGTGTACTAATTCACCCCTCAGTAAGTCCCTATGGTTTAGGGGCTGTCACATTTGCAGTCTTACAGCTAGACACCAGAAGCACAGGAAGATGAAGAACTTGATCAAAGTAACCCACTTGGGAAGTAGAGAAGTCAGGGTTTATTTAAAAAGCATTTTTTAAAAATTTCCTATTGATATAAGGGTACCTATGTTTAGGTTACGTTGTTTTCTTTTCTAAGGTAAAGTTCAAGTTGTAGTCAAGCCCTTCACCAGAAGGTGTGCTGTGTACCCTCAGGCTGTGCGCGTTAGGTGAGAGCACGCCAGCCACCCTTCCTCCCCTCTCCCCCCTCAATAGAACACACTTCTGATATTCTTTCATGTGGGTGTGCAGTTGTTTATATAGTGATTTCATGTTAGTATTGAATACACTGGATACTTGCTTTTCCATTCTTGTGATACTTTACTAAGAAGATTATGTTTCTACCTCATCCAGGTAAATACAAAAGATGAAAACTCTCCATCTTTTTATGGTTGAATAGTACTCCATGGTATACGTGCACCACAGTTTGTTAATCCATTCATGGGTTGATGGGCATTTGGGTTAAGAGGAGTTGAAGTTCAAATCCAGGTGATTCCAGACACTTTGCCCTGAATCTTAAGCATAGAGCCTTGATATTTAAAAATAAAGTTTATCCTTGGAAAGGCAACCCTAATTATGGTTATGAGACATTATATATGCTTAAATATTTTTTTAAGATTTTTTTTTATTAAATAATACCTGTGTACATTAATGTAATCCTGGGGTTTTATATACAATTTGAAATATTTTCATCAAACTGGTTAACATAGCCTTCACGACATTTTCTTAGTTATTGTGTTAAGACATTTATATGTTATATAAAATGTCTTTTTATAAAGACATTTCAAATATTACATACATGTTTAAAAATTAATGGCCTGAAAAAAGACTTCAATGTGCATAAACTTGAGAATGGAAGAGAGGGAACTTTTAGAGTAGGAACTATGACAAAGAATGAAGATCGAATTTCACAAGCATAAGATTCTTCACAAATTTCATGACACCTACGGTGCATCTTACAAAGGTACATATGAAATTTACTAAATGCAGAATATAAATGTCTTAACACGATAACTAAGAAAATGCTGTGAAGGCTGTGTTAACCAGTTTGATAAAAATATTTCAAATTGTATATAAAACTAGCACATTATTCCCCATGATTGCATTAATGTACACAGCTATGATTTAATAAAGAAAAAATTTTTTTAAATTAAAAAAAAAAAGCAAAGAAAAATGTCTAACATCTGTCTTCCACTGTTAGCCACATGGGCCTGGAGTCTGAGAAGTAGGAGGCAGCCAGCTTCCTCTTTACCTGGCTCTAGTTTACAGCATTAGGTCTACAAGGTTGACAGAACCCTCCAAAGGAACCAGACACCTGTGGCCACATCTGCTTCTTCCCCTCCAGCTTGACACTTGTTCTATCATGAAAGTACTTTTGTAGTTTGAGAGGATCTGGTTCCAAGAATATCTTTGTGTTGTGGAAAGCTCTGGAGGCAAGTAATAAAGGCAGCTCATTATCTTGGGAATTTCTGAGGGTGGAGGGGAGGCATTTGAAAATAGTAATGATCATAATTAGTTAGCTAGTGATTATTTTTTCTGCATTACTTACCTGATAGCAATTAATATATGTTTCTCTGTAAATGAATGAATCAGTAAATTAAGAAATGGATGAATAAGAGAAAATAATGATGTTCTGTTGACAAATTAACCATGTATTTGCTATAATCTATTGTGACTAAAACTATTTTAGAATTGAACTTTTGACATTCAACTTAGGTAGAGTTGATTTTATATTCCCAACTAACTTTCTGTCAATATCAAATTTGAAACCTCAGCAGCATTCAATTGATTTGTTGGTTGTAGACAAAAACGAATCTCATGGGCGATGCTGAAGGGGCCACTTCTATTTTTTGGTTTGTGTATTCATTATTTTGGAAGGGGGATCTACATAATAGTGATATCCATTTTGTGGCACCCTTTGGGGGATGGTTATCATCTTGTTATTAGATATGATAGGTTTTAAATTTTCCGTAAAGATGTGTGGAGTTTCCAATGTACCTGTGGAGAAAGAGGGGCAGAGTAGAGAGGAGCAAATGACCAGAAAATTCCACCATTCAGTACTATGTGTTCCAATTTGGAAGTTTCTTTTTTTTTTTTTAGCAGTTTTTGGCTGGGGCTGGGTTTGAACCCACCAACTCCGGTATATGGGGCCGGCACCCTATGCCTTTGGGCCACAGGAGCCGCCCTCAGTTTGGAAGTTTTAAATGTTTGTGACTTTGAACAGTAATTAACAACATAGCACTACCCTGCAACAACACAGTCTGTCTCTGCAGCACAGGGAAGACTATTTTTCTGATCCACTAAATAATCTAAAAACTGATTTCTATAGAAACTGCCAAATAAAATTTAAAATTTTACCTCCCTTGACCAAAATCTGCAGAGATGATGTCATATCCCAGCACCTCAATCAGCTACTTGTGTCTTTTAAATTTAGTTTCAACCTATCAAAAAATGTATTCCCTATATCAAACCAAAAAGTGCAAATCATCTTAGCATTTAGCCTGATTTTATACGCATAGCAGAGAGGCTATAATGGAGGGAGAGAAATGGGTATTTTTCTGTATTTATCAACTTAGACTTTTGGCTCAAGGTTAATATACAGAATTACTGGCACTGAAGATTTATGTCATTTATGAAATGGTTCTGACTTTTGCTTACCTTTGATATGTACACTGAATTTTATGCTAACTTATTTTATGAATAATTCTCTTTCAAATCTAAATATTAAGAATGTATTTTCCTTAGATCAAGGAAATTATTTGCGTTTTTAATGAAACATAAATTCTTTAATGGGTATATTTTCTAATCCCTCAGCATGTTAGTAAACTAAAATATTATTTATTTGATATTAATTATCTGATAACTTCTAATAACCGGTGAAAAATATTATGATACTAGTCATAATTATATTCAAAATATCATTATTATGATATTATTCAATATTATTATCAAAATTATCATTATTATGTGATGATGGTGGTTGAGAGAATATTTCAATTACTCTTTCAATTATAACAATGTAGACCATGGAAAAATTACCAGAAGAAGCAAAGTGATAGGGACCTGTGATAGGTTGAGAAGTTTTAAATCTAGTTGCTAAGAATTAATATATAAATAATTTCAAACCATACATTCCTTTGTGTGTATTGAGAAGTGGACTTGATTTAGCTATACTAGGGGAGATAATGTTCTCATGTAATGTTCTCAGTTTATTGCCATTTAAAAAAAATACTTGCTATCAAATTCTTAATCCCCACAAAAGAAAAAGGTTAGATCGTCTAGTATATTGCATTTTATATGGATTTTAAATCTGTAAACTTAGTATTTCCAAGTATCGTGAGCAAGTGTCATCCTTGTGACAGTCATTCACATCAGTGATGGGTAATGGTCAGTGGAAGTGGAGCAGTTGAGGAGTCCTGACCTTCACAGCACTTACAGAACGCTGCTAGGAGAAGCAAGGTAAGGGAGTGAGTCTGGGCGGCAGAGAAAGCCAAGAACTGGATTACCAAAATGATAAGGGAAGCTACTAAAGGCGGTAAGATGTTAATTGTTTTATCTACATGTGTTCAATCAGCAATTATTTCTATATGGATATAATTCAGAGGCTGAAAAATACTGTGTTTTAGCCACCCCAAGAGTCCAGTACATATGACATTGCAGAGGGTGGAGGTGGATCATTGTTGTCAGAATCAGAAGGCAGTAAATCCCAGAGGAAAGTTACAGTGGCTGCTGTTTATTGATTAGTGAACAAAACGGCCCATTCACCATTTTGTGTTCCCCCTAGTCGTGGTTTCCCACGTATCCCACTGGATCAGGTAGGAGTTACAGGTTCGGTGAAGGAAGGGATTCAACAGGAAATCAGGCAGGGTCTGACTGCTGACTGCTACGTAAAGAAAGTCTAGACCGACGGTTTTCAGACTTTGCCGGCCAGGTAATGGTGGGTAAAACTGCAGACATTCAGAGCGCTGTTCTCAAAGACTCTGGTTCAGTAGGTCTAGTAGAACACGGCACTTGTATTTTAACTGGCACAGTGGGTGGTCCAAGGGTGAAGTTCCTCCTCTTTACTGGTTCTTGAAACCCTTATATTTGCATATATTTGAAAAGTGAGATGAAAGGAAGGGGGTGGGGAAAGAGAAAGAGAGAGAGGTTAATGAGATAAAAAAAAAAAACAAACCCAAACCTTGGAAACACCTGGAGTTGGACTAAAAGGCAAAAGTTATCAGAAAATTCTCAAAGAACATAAGATACTGGCTCTTCTCAACTTAAATGTCATTTTCATATTTTAAATATATCTTTACTGAACAATATTTCAGACATCTACAGAACATAGCAATAGATAAGAAAAAGTTAACTCCAACTACAGAGGATTTTATTTAAGTACGCTGTTAGTTTTCTAAGTACAGATAAATGATAAAATAGCATTTAAGCTGAACTTAGTGGTTTAGATGGCAGAATCATGCACTACTATTGAATTTGTTGTCAGATTTAGGGAGAAATAAAACAAATTCCTTTCAATTAGTAATTGTCAATATTCTAACAAAATGAACTATTTTTAAAACATAGAAATTAATATATGCCCTTAAAAGAGGTTCTTAAATGTAAAAGTATTGGTAAAGAAAATCCATGGATGTAATGAAAATGGTAAATAATTTGTAACTTTGTGAGGTAGTGATTTTTAGAATTGCATACATAGTTAAGGATAATGGTCTATGTCAAGGATTATTTGATTTTATTCCCTGAATATCAGAAATATGTAGTATTTCATTTTGTTTTAAAGATAGTTCTCTTTAAATTTGCACCCAGAATCTACATTTAGGAGGACACCTTTTCTATGTTTTAAATAATAAATTGATGAAAATGTCTATCTGTAGCAAGCCACATTTGCTTGATGATCAGTAACCTACCTTGACCACATCAATGGAATCGCCGACTCCTTGATGTGAGAAAAGAAACCTTCAAAGATATATTGGGAAGCATATAGCACAGGGAGAGCACTTCCTTCCACTTCTATCCCATAGTTTTTTTTTTTAACTGGCTTTTACTGTAATTAATATATAATCACACAAACAAGGCTTTAATTATTGTTTCCTTGACTTGTATTTGTGTTGCTATTTGCATCAGATGCTCCACAGAGGACAGATTACAATTTCAAACTGTATGGAGAATTCCAGGAGGCAGAGGCATTTGATTCAGCTAAATTGAGACTTCATTGCTAGCTATGATGTTCGGCAAAAGATCCAAAGGGTGGAAGAGAGGAAATGTTGACCAGTAAAATGCATTTCATTGTTTGAAGCACACTAGATTGTTGCAAAGTATATTAAGATACAATCTTCTTAAGTTTTAGTAACGATCCTTACTTTTATATGAAATAATTGTCATAATTAATATATACGTGAACATGTATTTCTTCAGGCCTGTTATCAGGTAGCATAATTACACCTTACCATTAGCTTTGTATTATTTAGAACCTCAGTTTTTTTTTTTTTCTATATTTACTCCCCCTTTCAAATCCCCAACTATAAATTCCATGAAACTCAGGACTACATCTTCATAAAAACCTAATAAAGTACCTAGTTGGTACTTATCATCTATTTGTTAAAGGAATAAATACTTGGTAAACGGGGCCTGGAAGCTGGCTTTAGATAAGAGAGCGATCACTGAATTCAGCTCAGAGCTTTCTCATAATTTCAACAGAAAGGGGAACTGTTTTGTTTTTGTTTGGACGGTCCAATAAAAGTAGCACCCAGGATGAGAGATTTATCTGGTTCTGAATTCCAGAATTTATCAAGATACAGTAAGGTGGAAAATATGTTTTTTTCGAAAGGGACAGAGCAGTCTTTGGCCGTCAATCATAACAAACAGTATAAAATTGTTCACGCGTGAGGATTTTGTCCTTACTTGGTCTTTGTTTCCCTAGGGTCAGCAAAATTCTCAGCACCTAAGGGGATGTCGGCAAATGTTGCTTAAATTCAAATATCTCAATTTCTATTTAATAGCAAATCAAAAAGAGATCCGTGATCGCAGTTCTCTAGAAGCAGTGTCCAGTCCCTCTGGAAGAGCTCGTTCCATAGGTCTTGGCTCCAGCGCCTGCCCGTGACGAAGGTCACCGAGCGGTCAGCACCCACACGCTCATTACAGAGCGAAGCACACCAGCCAGGAGGAAAACAGAGTCAAGGGCAGGACCACCCGGCTGCCCACCTGGGACTGCGTCCTCCTGAGTCTGACACACGTGCCGGCCCCGCCTCCCCGGGGCAGGAGTCAGTGGCTATGGCCCTGGCTAACCGACCGGTTAGGGTTACACGACGCAGGGGTCCTCCCTGGAACCTCCCACGGGCACACACAGGGCTGAAAGGTGCACGTTGGATTGCCTGGTGAGCCCAGGGGCACGAGCGGCTCCTCACTGTGGGTTCCCACCCGACAGCAGTCCGCAGGCAGGACCTTGGCTCCTACCCCCTGCCCGCCACACCCGGGTCTCCGTCCGGCGGGGGTCAGTTTCCTCCCAGGCCCACCTCCCGCCTACCTGTCGGGGAGAAGGGGCCCGAGCAGCACGTGTCCCACCCTCCCGGCTGACGGGAAGCTGGGGACTGAGCCTGCCTGTCCCCTCAGGCACGGCAGCCCCAGAGGGTGGGACAGGCCCGGCCGCTGCTTCTGGAACGGAGCCGCTGGCGCTGCAGGTGCCGGCCCCTCCCTGGCCTGCTGCAGCCCGAGTCCGGGTGACAGCAGGGCGCCCACCCCGACTCCGGAGCGCCCCGCAGGCCTGTTTGCTGTGAGCCCGGCCGTGCCCGCTGCGGGGCAGGAGGCGGTGGCCCCGGACCAGGCCAGCACCACCTAACAGCAGTACAGCCCGGCCAGGGGCCGAAACGTGTGGGATCCCTACAGTCCGGAGGCAGCGCCTCGGCCATGTGCAGGACGCGGCGTCCAGGACCCCCGGGATAGGCTCCGGGTAGGGCGGCCGCTGTGGCTCCTGGTATCCAGTGGAACAGTCTAGAATCTAGACGCTGGGGGAGGCCACGGAACAGGCTGCAGGTCATGTGTGAGGGGGTCAACAGTTATCTTGGTTCGGCCAGAAACTTTCAGGACGTTGTATAAGGTATAAAAATTTTAAAAGTTGGGTGATGTTCATTTATAATGCGAAGTGTTTATTATCCACGGAACCTTCAATTTCAAACACTCCTGTCAGTTAACTGGGATTTGTAAGAAATAAATTGCTGCGTAATGCCTTTGGTGTACAACTTACACAAATAAAGCCTGGCTGGATGCTCCACGGGGGGAGGGGAGATGGGGTCGCTGAGCGAGGGAGCGGGCAGCCGGGCAGGAGGGAGCTAGTCGGGGCCAAGGCCACTGTGGGGGGGGGGGCGCCCCGCTCTGAGGCCGGCACCTGCCTAAGTAAACAGCAGAGGACAATTTGACGTGACTGAGTCACTGCCAGCCGCTTAGCCTAAACCGAGCCTGTGGGCGATGAAAGGGCGTCTCGTGGGTCTCCGCGTCCGAGTGCGCTGGTCACTGTGCTACTCACCGCACCGGAACGGAGCAGAGGAAGGTGAGACTGCAGATGTCCTCTCTGCCATGTTTCCTTTTTCTCTGTGGGCATGGAAAAATGCCAGAATGACTACTGGATTTGTCCCATGATGTCCTGACAAAACAAAGTTTTTCTTTAAAGGAAATTTATCTTTCTGCTACTTTTACTGTAGCAAAGCCTTTAGGCCATGCATGCGTGGTGCCTGTGGTGCGGCGCTGGTTCCTGGAGGCCAAGATGGCAGATTTCTGGCTTCAGGGCAATCAGGATGGTTGCCTTTCTTTTGCGTGGAGGCCCTGCAGCCTGCTTCAACAATTTTATTTTATTTAAAAATTTTTTTAATTAAATCATAACTGTGTACATTGCTGCATTTATGGGGGTCAGTGTACTGATTTCATGTGCAGTGTGAAATGCTTACATTGCACTGATTAACACATCTATCACAATTATATTCTTTTGTTTATTATTTTGGACAGTTTCACTATGTTTCCCTGGGTAGAGTGCCGTGACGTCACAGCTCACAGGAACCTCAAACTCTTGGGTTTAGGCGATTGTCCTGCCTCAGCCTCCTGGGTAGTTGAGACCACAGGTGCCCTCCACGATGCCAGGCTATTTTTTGGTTACAGTTGTTGTTGTTTATCAGGCCTGGGCGGGACTCGAACCTGCCAGCTTCGCTGTATGTGACCTGCACGGAGCCTATATTCTTTTCTTAATAGTTTTGAAATGTACCGTTGCATTATGCACATTAGGTGAAGTCCCCCCCAAATGCCCTCCCTCTCCCCACCTCCCCCCTCTGCCTTTTGACTTTTGCACTATAGTTATGTGTAGGATTGAGTATCTTGGATACCTTTTTTTCCATTCTTGAGAGACTTTACTAAGAAGAATATGTTCCAGCTCTTTAAAGAGAAATATGCCAGGCAGCATCCACAGATCTGCTCAGTATGCAACAAGCAGACTTAGGCTCCAAGGTGGGGCTGTCTCTTGCAAAAACAATAAATAAATAAAAGCAAAAATAAAAAAGGAATTCAAGATTTAAAATAGAAAAAAATGTTTT
>CAUYON010151987.1:0-25546 GCA_963573935.1 Arctocebus calabarensis | reverse complement strand
GGCTGGTCTCAAACTCCTGACCTCCAGCAACCCATCAATCTCAGCCTCCTAGAGTGCTAGGATTACAGGAATGAGCCGCCTCACCCAGCCCACATTCACTTTTTTAAAAAATACCAGTAACAGGCCCGGCACCTGTAGCTCAGTGGCTAGGACACCAGCAACATACACCCACCTGGTGGGTTCCCAACAATCCTGGCCTGCCAAACAAAATGACAACTACAACCAAAAAATAATCGGGCATTATGGCAGACGCCTGTAGCCCCAGCTACTTGAGAGGCTAAGGCAAGAGACTTGCTTGAGCCCAAGAGTTGGAGGTTGCTGTGAGCTGTGATGCCATAGCACTCTACCAAGGGTGACATAGTGAGACTCTGTCTCCAAAAAAAAAAAAAAAAAAAACAAAAAACCCAGCAACCATCTATACATGTGCCAAGCACTTTTCTAGGCACTAGAAATATAGCAGTGAACGGGGTGGGGGGAATCTCTGCCCTCCTGGGAGCAACCACCCTGCTATGTTTACTCATAAGTCAGCTTTTCAGTGTGGCCTTCCCTGACCACACTGTTCAAAACTGCTTATCTGAAGAGAGAGTCTACCTAACATATGCAAATAGAGTAAATTAGTTGTTTGTACCCTCACCTTAACCTAAAATAAATAAATATTCCAATTCGGAAGGCGGAGGTGGGGGAGATGCTGCTTATTCTTCTTCTCTGGTTTTCTCCAAAGTACTTAATACAACTTGACAGTCTACAAATATTATTTATTTATTATTCAGTGTAAGCTCCAGGAGGGTAAGGATTTTTTGCCATTTTGTTCACTGCTGTATCATCCCACCTAGAAGCATTCTGACCCACAGCAGGTACACAATAATTAGCCCTTGAATAAATGGCCGGCTACACAAACTTCTCCCACCAACCCAGAAATCCATAGAACTCTGTTAGGACATGGAGCAGAAGTCCTAACAAATGAAAATAGGTTGCATGCTTTCAGGTAAGTGCCACCAGGCTAAGAGAAGGATACACAGAGATCTGATAATCCTACAAGGAGAACACAGAAGGCTCTGACAAAGGGGAAGAGGCTCCTCTGGACACCCTCCCTCTCTCCATGACCACTACCTGCCCTGGACCTGACTTTCACATGCTCTGCCCAGCAGCTCCCCACAATAGCTCAGGACCTCTTCTTGGCAGTAGGAAAGAGCAGGACAGAAGCCAGTTCCTGAAGGCAGCTTTGTTTCCACAGCCAAATAGTTTCAGAGTAACTGTCCCCTATAAAAAGAAACTGTTTTCTAGAAAAGAACTGTGGTATCAGTGTCATGAAATGGTATATGACAGCTCCCAGAGAGATAAGTGAAGGACTCACAATATTTCTAATTCCGAGTTGTACGGGTTAAAATCTGCATTAAAAAACCATGAAGCTATCATAAGCCCAGAGTGTCTGACAATGCAGCACTTCTTCATTCAAGGCAGCGTGACAAAGAGGACACAAAGAGAACCCTCTTTATTGTGTGTTTGACACTCCCTAGCTTCCATAAGGTTGCCCAGAGACAGGTGGAGGGAGAGGAAGGCAAGTGAGATAGAAAGCTTAAGGCTTGAAACAGCAGGCTCACGAGTGGAATGTGGTGGGACAAAAACACTTTTCCTATACTGCTGAAAGAAAAGAAAGTCACAGAAGCATGGACAGATGTGGCTATGCCTGCATCATCATCTCCAACCCCAGGTGGGAACTCTGCACCACCGGGGTTCCTTTTTCAGAACCCCTGCTGCTTCCTCCAAGCCCAGCAGTTCCTCAGGTTGCCCACTCCAGGCCCACCCCCACCCCATCTCCAGTGATCTTGCCCTAATGTGGTGAAGAGTGTGTGGTGAAGTTGTCCTCAGCTGCTCCTGCCTTAGAGAAGGCTCCCACCAGTCAAAGGCTGCCCAAGCCCACCTCTGAGCTCGGAATCTGCCTCTATCTACTATCAAATACATCATATCCACTTTAACCACTTTTAAGCATACAGTACCGTGGCATGAAGTACATCCACATGTTGTGCAGCCATCATCATCGCCCATCTGTATTTCATTTTCAACTTCTTCCTCACTCCCAGCCTCCTTTCCCCTCTGCCTACTAACATAACATAACATCTCTTATCTCCCAACATGCACAGACATACCAGCCTCTACCCTCGACTTCCAGAAGTAAGCTTCCTGAAGAACAACCCACCAGGAGCCCACTTTAAAGTCTACAGCCCACCAACCCCCCAAATCCTTCCTGGCCATCCCTCATTCACTCCCTCTCCAGCTAGCCTCTGTTTCCACCGCTCCATGAGGTAGGCAATGGCTGTGTAACTGAGACAGGCTCAGATACTTTCCAGCCCTATCTTACCCACTCCTTTTCTAGCTCTTCCCAAATGTGCTATCCTCTGGTGGCCCTGGGCCACCTGCCTCCACTGCTCCCACCACCCTGCTTCTTGCCCCTCCTCAGGTGGCTCCAATTCTTACACTTGCTGTTCTCTTTCAGAGAGAAAGAGACTGGGTGACTCATAAATTTTCATCTTTCTGAGCCCTTTTGTGAAATCTAAATGCTTTACTAAACATCTCTGTGTAGATACCTACAGGTACCACCAACCAAGCAAGCCCCAAACTGAACACTGTTCTACTCCCCCAACTAACACCCCCAGGTACTCAATGCTGCCACCATCCCCTCACCAAATAGAAATTTGGGGTCATCACAGACCCTCCTCTGGTATTGACTCCCTTGAGCCAATTTGTTGATTCTAACTTTCTAGGACCTCTATAAAGCTCACCTCCCTACCATTATTTTGGTGGAAGCACCCAAGATTTCTAGCTTGGACTATCACAACAGCCCTTTAATCTCAACCCCTTCCAATCCAACCTCCACACATGTGCAGAGTGGACTTTCAAATATGCAAATGAGTGAATGTGACCCCATTTCAGCTTTCCACTGACTTCAAAACATAATCCAAACCTTGAGCAAGGTTTTTGATCAAAAGGCCCATGAAGATTTAGTACCAGTCTTCCTTCTAACACTGCTAAACATAAACTATTTTCTTCAGTCATACTTGCCATCCCTGGGACATGCCACACACTCACCACCCTGCACATGGCTCCTCTTTGCCTAGAATTTCCCTCCTACTCATCTTTCCAGACTTCCCTGAAATGACCCCACCTATCCCATCCCCCAGGCAAAGTTAATCACCTTTTCCTTTGCATTCCCTCTTGCCTTGGTGCATAACTCCCTTTTAACACTTACCACTTACTCTGGAATTATGTCCATGACTGTCTACCCACTAGGTTGTGTGGCTCTAGTTAGGAGGAAGACGAATTCGTGTTCCTACTTGCACTGTACAGAAGATAGCAGAAAAGTTCATACTTGTACAGAAGATAGCGGAAAAGTTGGTACTAGGTATAGTGGGTACCAGGGAAGAAAGGAAAAAGATAAATGGAAGTCTTACCTGAGCCATAATATCTCGTGTCATAGAATTAGAAAAAGGAAAAAAGGCATTTGCCTGATGACAAGTTTGTTACTAACTTGTTGCTGATTTAGGAGGTGAAAGAAGGACAAGGAAGTGGCCAAAGGGGAGTTCCCTAAGGCATCTCTGGATGGCTCCAAATTATGAAAAGGACTGATGCTTTCAATTCACATTCCAGGATGACAGTTACCTTTTTCAGATGCCAGAGGCTCCCTAAGTCACTGGTACTGTGATGTTGGAGTTCCCAAGGGTTAGACAGGTGAAGGGGAAGACTCATGCCCCACAGGCTTCTTAGAGATGAAAACGGTGAAGGAAGGAGAGAAAGCAAGTACAAGGAGACATTCTCTGAGAAGACTAGCTGTAAAACAGGAATAGCAAGAACAAGGCTGTTTCAGGAGGCTGGCAGCTAACAAAGGAAAAGGTCTTTATTCTCCAAGGTGGATATGCAGCTTCTAGCTCCTACCAAGAAACCGACTAAGTCTGTATTAGTTCTAAGTCAAGAAGGGAATGGAGCTTAGCGCCAAGGCCATGATTTTTCCCCACTGTTTTCCTGAAGAAAACCTCAGTTGTTCTTTCCAAAGCAGAAATAAACCTAGAGAACTAACCCTAAACCAGTTCAGTGGAATATATTTTCCCTTCCAAAAGGGGCTATGCACCTGTAGCTCAATGGTTAGAGCACTGGCCCCAGGCACCGGGGGTGGCAGGTTCAAACCCAGCCCAGTACAGCTAAACAATGCCAATTGCAACAACAAAACAAACAAGAGAATCACTCAAGCCCAAGAGTTTGAGGTTGTTGTGAACCGTGACGCCAAAGCACTCTACCAAGGGCAACATAGTGAGACTCTGTCTTTAAAGAAAAAAAAAATACCAAATTAGCTTAAAAGGGTGGCGCCTGTGGCTCATCAAGTAGGGCACTGGCCCCATATACCGAAGGTGGCAGATTCAAACCCAGCCTCGGCCAAACTGCAAAACAGAAAAATAGCTGGGCGTTGTGGCGGGTGCCCACAGTTCCAGCTACTCAGGAGGTTGAGGCAAGAGAATTGCCTAAGCCCAGGAGTTGGAGGTTGCTGTGAGCGTGTGACGCCACAGCACTCCATGGAGCATGATAAAGTGAGACTCTGTCTCTCCCAAAAAAAAAAGTCCAAATGAGCTTAAAAGAGTATGAGAGTTAGGCCTAATTTTATCAGTGCAACAAGTTTTCTCTGGATCAAATGCTTCTCAAAGCCAACTGTCTCCCTGACTCCTGCTGCACCCTGATACCACTCCCGCATCTATATCCCTAGCTCCTTTAGATGGGAAAGAAACCCATTTGTTGGAAATGAAACATTCAAATAAAGGGAGTAACACCAAACTGTTTTTCTTACACTTATAGAATACTACAAATTCCCCAAGCTATCCTATGGCGGGTTCTTTAAAGTCTACAGCCCACAACTTCTGCCCATTCACACCACCCCTACCCTAGGGATGAATCCCTACCCTGTGCAGGGGGCATACTGAACTACGGCCAAAACTTGAGTCTCTTTTCTCTCAAAGACTAATTGCCAAAACCCAACTGCCATGGACTCTTTGGGCTTGAAAATTACAACTGCTCTGGGCTCAAGGCCAGCAACCCACCAAACCTTTATTAGTTTTTACTCAGTATATACCAAAAAAGGGCCTCGGCTATATTCTACATCTACCCCGTCCTACAATGCCAACACCTGATGGCCAAGAGACCCAGGGCCACCTTCCTACATCTGCTCAGGTCCAGCAGCGGATCAGGCTGCAAGTTATGCTTTGCCTACCCCCTGATTTCCAAAGCCCTTATCTGATTTATTACACAGGCATAGGACTATCACTAATTGACCTGCTGGCTCTAGCACAGAGAAGTAAACACTTTGGATTGAAATCTAAAATCTGAGAGAACCCAAGAGCTCCCTAGAGGATATCAGAAAGTGTTACTTACTGCTGTGACCCTCCCACCAATTATGGCTTAGACAAGTCTAACTCCAACAAAGCCATCCTTATGGAGAAGACAATCAAAGGATGCCAGCAGCCGTCTCATGAATTCTGGACAGGTCTGTGCATGCAGCCAAATACCATGACTCAAGGCCATGACACACCATGCATGGCCAAGCTAATCAGGGCATGTCTCCCTCTGACCCCACATTTCAGGTACAGTTTAAATATGCCACCTTAGAAATACTACTCTCTGGGGACAAGGAAAAGTGAATGCATTCTGCTTAATTTAAATAAATATTTGATCTGAATACAGGTTGAGCATCACGAATTTGAAAATCCAAAATCTGAAACTTTTTTGTGTGCCAATATGACACTCACAGAAAATGTTTATTGTGGCGTCGCATGTAGCTCAGCAGGTAAAGCGCCAGCCACATATACCAAGGCTGGCAGGTTTGAACCTGGCCTGGGCCTCCCAACAAACGACAACTGCAACAACAACAACAAAAATAGCTGGGCATTGTGGCGGGCACCTGTAATCCCAACAAGCCCAAGAGTTTCAGGTTGCTGTGAGCTATGATGCCACAGCACTCTACCTAGGGCAACAGCTTGAGACTCTGTCTTAAAAAAAAAACAATGTTTATTGGGCTTAGCACCCGTAGCACAGTGATACAGCGCTGGCCACATGCACCAAGGCTGGCAGGTTCAAGCCCAGCCCGGGCCAGCAATGACAATTACAATGAAAAATAGCCAGGCATTGTGGCAGGTGCCTATAGTCCTAGCTACTTGGGAGGCTGAGGCAAGAAAATCACTTAAGCCCAAGAGTTTGAGGTTGCTGTGAGTTGTGACACCACAGAACTCTACCAAGGATGACATACTAAGACTCTGTCTCAAAAAAGAAAAAAAAAGAAAAAAGAAAAGAAAATGTTCATGGGTGCATTTTGGAGTTCAGATTTTCAAATTAGGGCTGCTTAACCAGTTAGTATAATTCAATTGTTCCTACATCCAAAAATATTTGAAATCTGAAACACTTCTGGCCCCAAGCGTTTTGGATAAGGGATACTAAACCTGTGCTAAGCACTATAGACATAAAGACTTCATTAAAGGGCATCAACTAGCTGCAAGAACTGCTTATGCACGTGCAGAAGACTGAAACTGGACCCGCACCTCTCACCATTATCAAAAATTGATTCTTGTTGGATAAAAAAATTTACATTTAAGGCACAAAACAATAAATATTCTAGAAGAGAGTGTGGGGAAAACACTTGAAGATATTGGCCTAGGAAAAAACTTTATGAGGAAGACATCCCCCCAGCAACTGCAACAATACTGAAAATAAGTAACAGGGATTTGATCAAGCTAAAAAGCTTTTGCACAGCTAAGAGTACCACAAACACAGCAAATAGCCCTCAGAATGGGAGAAGATTTCTTTCATGTTACGAATCTGACAAAGGCCTGATAACCAGAATCTACAGAGAACGCAAACATTAAGAAAAGTGCAAACAACCTTCTCTGTAAGTGGGCAAGTGATTTGAACAGAAACTTCTCTGAGGATGACAGACAAATGCCAAACAATCACGTGAAAAAATGTTCATTGTCTTTAATCATCAGAGAAATGCAAATCAAAACCACTCGAAGATCTCACCAAACCCCAGCAACATTAGCCCACATCACAAAGTCCCAAAATACCAGATGCTGCTGGTGTGGGTGTGGAGAGAAGGGAGTGCAGCACTTCTACACTGCTGGTGGGACTGCAAACTAAAACAGCCTTTTTGGAGAGAAGTATGGAGAATCCTCAAAGATCTAAAAGCAGACCTTCCATTTGACCCTGCAATCCCATTTCTAGGGTATCTACCCAGAAGAACAATAATCATTTTACTACAAAGATATCTGCACTAGAATGTTTATTGTGGCTCAATTCATAATTGCCAAGTCATGGAAGCAACCTAAGTGCCCATCAACCCATGAATGGTTCAACAAACTGCGGTATATGTATACCACGGAATATTATTCAGCCATTAAAAAAGATAGAGACTTTACATCTTTTACGTTTACCTGGATGGAGCTGAAATATATTATTCTTAGTAAAGTATCACAAGAATGGAAAAATAAATATCCAATGTACTCCATACTAATATGAAATTAATATATAAATAATTACATGTTCATAAGAACCTTAAAACACTATTATAGTCCAGTTCGAGGATAGAGGGAAGCTGGAGGGGTGGAAGGGGAAGGACGTTTGGCAGAAGGAGGGAGGGCATGAGGCGGGATCTCACCTACTGTGCACACTGTGAGGGTGTGGAACACGCCCCCTGGGTGAGGGGCTCTTCTATAAATGGAACTGTACCCTGGAAGTGAGAAGATGTAACCTAAATATTGTACCCTCATATTAATTTGAATAAAGTTAAAAAAATAAAAATAAGGCATTAACTACATAACCTTATGTTTCAGAAGACATCTGGCCAGAAGGCCCACAGCATCTCAAACAATACAGTAAGCACAGTAGGAATTCAATAAGTATCACTGCAGTATGATATAGAAATATGCCAGTAATACAGTCAGGACTCCACCTCATCCCTGAAGGACAATTTAAACCTCTCATTCTTTTTTTTTTTTTTTGAGACAGTCTCACTATGAGTGCCATGGCATCACAGCTCACAGCAACCTCAAACACCTGGGTTTAAGCAATTCTGTTGCCTCAGCCTCCCAAGTAGCTGGGACTACAGGCACCTGCCACAACACCTGGCTATTTTTTTTGTTTTTGTTGCAGTTGTCATTGTTGCTTAGTAGGCCCGGGCCGGGTTCGAACCCGTCACCCTAGGTGTATTTGGCCGGTGCCCTGCCGACTGAGCTATAGGCACCGCCTAAACCATACAGATCCCTGTTAGCAATAGCAAATCTGTTCAATAACAACCTAGTGTGTGACAAAAACTGACACACAACAGTAAAGGTGGACAAGATCTTCCTTCGCTATCACGGAAGCTTAGGGCTCCTGAAGAGAAGGTCAGTAACGATCAAATAGTGAGACAAACTTGCTTCACGATACTGCAGTCCAACAGGACGAGAGGCATTTGGGAGGAGGCATGGAACATGTTACCCCATTTTCAATCACCTAAATAATTTCAGGGCAAAGACAAGAAAAAGAAGATAAACTAAAGAGTACACAGACAACTGAAATCATTCCTCCTCTACTTCAAATAAAACTGTTAAGAAACATCAAACTGTGAGATTTTAGATTCTTTGAAATTCCATCCTTACCCATAACCTGGGTATAAACAGAACAATAAAACCAGCCATACAGCAGGTGTGTGGGGAGTCACTCAATTTAAAAAAAAAAAAAAAAAATCACAAACTGGGCAGGCTTTGGCTTCTGGATCCTGGAGAGACTTAAACTTTTTATTTTATAGCCTCTGGTCAGAAACAGAAATAGGCTCAACACCCTGGGAAGTACAAAGAGGCAGGCCAGGTAACTGCGACAGGCGACACTCCTGACACCAGAACCTCTGCAGCCTGGTGAGTCTCCTTGTGGGCAGCCAGAAGCAGAAAGGCTTAGAGCAGGACTTCTGGCTGTCCAAAAGGAGTCTCCCCAGGCTGGAGAATGGGGCAGTGCTTAGGACTGGATGGGATGTTTTTCTAACCATTATATGGTTGACCTCCGGATGAACCCCTACCCTGTCTTGTTGTATCTTACTTATAGTAAGATTTACCCAATATTAAGTGTACAAATCAGTGATTTTTTTTTTAAGTAAATTTGCCAAGTTGTGTCACCATTACCACAATCTAGTATTTTTTTTTTTTGAGACAGAGCCTCAAGCTGTCGCCCTGGATAGAGTGCTGTGGCATCATAGCTCACAGCAACCTCCAATTCCTGGGCTCAAGTGAGTCTCCTGCCTCCACCTCCCAAATAGCTGGGACTACAGGCGCCCGCCACAACGCCCGGCCATTTTTTGGTTGCAGCCGTCATTGTTGTTTGGCGGGCCGGGCTGGATTCGAACCCGCCAGCTCAAGTGTACGTGGCTGGCGCCTTAGCCCATTGAGCCACAGGCGCCGAGCCCACAATCTAGTATTAAAACACTGGAAGAGGATTTTTAATTAACTCCCAAATCTGAAGATAATCATGGTTTAGGACAATGTTGAATATGAAGAAAGAAGTTTGTATCCACTTCTTGCAGCTGCCCATTCAGCAACGTAGGAGAACTAAGAGCAGGCAAGAGACAGAGGAAGTCACAGCCTTTCTTGCCCTGTATGAAAAGCACTCAACTGGGCTTGGCTGGTAGACCTGGAAATTTACACAATTTTTAAAAGTAACTATTACTGAGAATAGTGCTCCCCAAACTAAAAGGAAGAATTCCTTTATCCATCTATTTTCCTGGCTGCCTCCTTCCGTCTGAGTAGTACTATTGCACAAATCCCTTTCCACCATGACAGATTTCAGAACTAGAGCCAAGGAATCAAACACATTTCAGTTAAATCCTGAAACTCACATCATCCCTTCCTCTTAACAGCTGGGTGCTTTCAAAAACACAGTATAAAGCAATGGGTTGTGAATACTATACCCAATAATTTTCTAAATCACTGATCAAAGAAATGAGATGAAATTTATGAAAAAAATGCTGTGACCTTGAAAACATAAACACACAGGCATCTTAATTAATGGAACCCATGGGACTGTAAGGTTTTACAGATGTCTTTTATGCTGACAGTGATGTTGGCCAAAGCTCTCAATTTTTCTTCATATACAGAATGCGAGCAAAAGATTCAGTGAAGGGGTAGTAGAGCCAAGGATCAGAAAGGTCAGAAGATGGCTCAGCGCCCGTGGCTCAGTGAGTAGGGCACCAGCCACATACACCAAGGCTAGCAGGTTCAAGCCCGGCCCAGGCCTGCTAAACAACAATGACAACTGCAACCAAAAAATAGCCAGGCGTTGCAGCGGGTGCCTGTAGTCCCAGTTACTTGGGACAATTAGGCAAGAGAACTGCTTAAGCCAAGAATTTGAGGTTGCTGCGAGTTATGACATCACAGCACTCTACTGAGGGTAACATAGTCAGACTCTGTCTCAAAAAAAAAAAAGAAAAGAAAAAGAAATGGTCAGAAGACTAAAGGTCTACATTAACGTCCTAATATACAACCTGCTTGGAGATGAATGCCCTCCCGAGTGCTCACCTGCTGCACTCCAGGACTTCTGTGCCCCCCTGGGGAAGGCCTGACTTAGAAAAGGAAAATCCTCAAGGAGAAGTGTGAATCCCTTAAGAATAACCCAAAAGCCAACCTGGCAAAGAACAAAGGCTTACCTAGCTGAATGCTCCACCAGATTCTTATGCCACACTTGTAAGTGAAGAGGGCTCCCAGGGTCCTGTCCTTGGTCCTCTTTCTATTTCATCCTAGCACCACGTTTCGTAAATCTGTCCTAGAAATTTCCATCAGAATATGAGAGGGCACCCCCAAGTCAGGTTGCTCAAAACAGAACTGTTCGTCTTCTCTTCCAAACTTATCCCTTCCCCTTAATTGCAATCCTAGTTAAACTGCCATTCCCCTGAGCCAGAACTCCAAGCCTTGGCCCGCACACCTACTATATTTCTCCCTCCTAAAAGAAGCAATGGGGTCTAGCCTATGCTAAGTATTGTAAGAGGCAGCCTAACACAAGACAACGTTCACATTTGCTCTCTCCAACCTCTTGCCCATCCACCCCTCCTTTCTAAACTCATTGCCTTGAACTTCACTGTCTCTACCTGGACGCCTGCAATAGTCTCCCAAATATAGACCCTTCCTCGAGGTACTTTTGTTTTGTTTTCTTGTGGCAAAACATATAATAACATAAAAGTTACCATTTTAGCCAATTTTAAGGGTATGATTTGGTGGCATTAAGTGCATTCACAATGTTGTAAAACCATCACCATTACCTAGTTGCAAAACTTTTTCATCACTCCAAACAGAAACCCTGTACCCATTAAATGGTAACTCCCTACTCCCTCCTCCCCTAGCTCCTGGTAACCTCTATTCTACTTTCTGTCTGAATGAATTTGTCTAGTCCAGGTACCTTATATAAGTAGAATTTTGTCCTTTTATGTCTGATTTATTTCACTTAACACGGTGTTTTTATATCATGAATCCCAACTTCATTCTGTTTTATGCATGAATACTAATTCCACGGTAGCACATACTGCATTTTGCTTATCCACTCACCCATCAGTGGACACTGCCTTGTTCCACCTTTTGGCAATTGTGCATAATGCTGCTATGACCACAAGCAGACCTTAGTCAAGTTTAAGATTACAATTCGTATAGCATATTTCTTCCAAAGTGATCTCTCTAAGCAAATCTACTTAAGCCATTCCCCTATTTACACACTTTGTTTTTTTTCAGACAGAACCTCAAGCTGTCACCCTGGATAGAGTGCTATAGCATCACAGCTCACAGCAACCTCCAATTCTTGGGCTCAAGCGAGTCTCCTGCCTCCGCCTCCCAAGTAGCTGGAACTACAGGCGCCCGCCACAACGCCCAGCTGTTTTTTGGTTGCAGCCGTCATTGTTGTTTGGAGGCCCGGGCTGGATTCGAACCCACCAGCTCAGGTGTACGTGACTGGCGCCTTAGCCACTTGAGCCACAGGCGCCAAGCCTATTTACACACTTGAAAGACACCATTTATCTCACTGCCAGCCCAGCTTCAGCTCCACCCTCATCACCTCCTCCAAACACACTCCATGCTTAGCCCTTCACAGGAGCCTGCTGCACCAAGAACACCTGCACCTGATCTTTCCTGCACATTTTGTTTTCACTCTTCCCCCCACCCAGGCATACACATCCCTGAACCTCTGCTCATTCTTCAACCTCCTTAAATCTTGTCTGAAATAAGGCAGATGATGACCATGAACCTGCTCAACTAGCAGGGCTCTGGTATTACATCTCTAAGTCTTCCCCTGAACAACTTTGCTCTTCCCTCTGCCTATGTATACCTCTCTCTTCTGCTCCCCAAACACCTCCCACTAGAATCCAGGGTCCTAGAAAATAGCAAGTTCCTCTGTCAGGTTTCTATTCCCAGAGTTTAGCAGAGTTCCAGACCTACAACATATTAGACATTCAGACCTTTAAGGAATGAAGTAAAGGTTTGGTTTGTGAGTATATACTCCGAGTGCTCAAGATAAACTGTGAGGTTTTTCACATGTGTCTTCACATAGTTTATTATATGCACCATAGTGTGGAGGACATATTCATTCATTCACTGCAATGACACTACCTTTGCAAGGAATAGCTAGCTAGAAACTTCTCTTATACATGTGTCTTCACATAGTGTACTAGATACACCTATGTGGTACCACATGCATTCACTGAGAAACATAAGACCATTCTGATTCACAAGTGCAGGCAGCATTTAAGGAACATCTTCTATAAATATGACGTGTAGTACAGGCACCATACTGGGGTAAACACATTCACTCAATGAAATAACACTACCCTGATAAAAGGAATAACTAGAACACTCACAAAGACATTTTATACATGTGGCTTTATGTGTTGTTTCATGCACCAAACAGCAGTGCACAGAATCATTCATTGTAATAGCACTACCCTGATACAATAAAGGACTAGCAGTCTTAAAACCTCTTTTGATAACTATGTTTTTAAAAAACAGTAGAAATACTTTGATTCCAATATTTTGCTATTATTTATTTAATGGGTTATTAACTTCCAATTCCCTAAGAAAGGAGCAATAAAATAACCACATTTTCCCTGAAGACTTGCCTCTACAAATATGCCTGGAACTCCATCCGAGCTCTGTGTCAGAAGGAACACAACTCTTTACAACAGAGGGGCTACATGTAACCAAGAAAAATCTGGCTCAGCACCCATAGCTCAGTGGTTAGAGTGCTGGCCACATATACCAGGGCTGGCAGGTTCAAACCCAGCCAAGGCCTGCTAAAAACAACAATGACAACTCTGACAAAAAAATAGCTGGGTGTTGTGACTGGTGCCTATAGTCCCAGCTACTTGGGAGGCTGAGGCAAGAGAACTGCTTAAGTCCAAGAGTTTGAGGTTGCTGTGAGCTGTGATGCCACAGCACTCTGAGGGCAACTTAGTGAGACTCGGTCTCAAAAAAAAAAAGAAAAATCTCATATCCAGCATATATAGAAATTTGAACAAACCAATAAGGAAAAAACAGACAACAAAGGAAAAATAAGCAAAAGATCTGACTAGACACATCCCAAGAGGACATTCAAATCACCAAAGCACATGAACAGGTGCTCTCTATATTAGTGATCAGGAAAAAGTCATCAAAACCATAGCAAGACACTGTTACACACTCGTGAAAATGACTGAAAGACTGGCAATGCCAAGACGTGGCACGGGTACACTGAGAATGTAAACTTGGACAACTACTTGGGAAAACTGTTTAGCAGTGGCTCTTGAAGCTACACATAAATCTACCCTACAATTCAGCAATGCTATTCTTGAGGTTATATATATATATATCCTACAATAATGAACATCCATGTGTTGACCAAAAGACAAGTTCAAGAATGTTCTGGTTGGACTCGATGTCTCACACCTCTAATCCCAGCACTCTGGGAGGCTGAGGCAAGTGGATTGCCTGAGCTCACAAGTTCGAGACCAGCCTGAGCAAGAATGAAACCCCCATCTCTAAAAATAGCCAAGCATTGGGTAGTCTCAGCTACTTGGGAGGCTGAAGCAAGTGGATCACTTGAGCTCAAGAGTTTGAGATTGCTGTGAACTATGATGCCATGGCACTCTACCGAAGGCAACAAAGTAAGACTCTGTCTCAAAAAAAAAAGAAAAAGAATTTTCCTAGCAGCTTTATTCATAACACTCCAAAATTGGAAGTAGTCTAAATAAACAATAAGAGCAAAATGGTAACTAAAGCATCGTTATGGTCATGCAGGAGAATACCATGCAGCAAGGAAGAGGAATGAACTGGTGCAACATGCAGCCCCACGGGTGAAACACAGAATAAAGCTGAACAAAAGAATGTAGAGACAGAGAAGAAAGTATCATGTGACTCTGTTCATATAGGTATGAAGATCAAGAACAAAAATCCAGGACAGAGAAGTCAGTCAGAACAGTGGGTCCCTGGGCAGGATGCCACAGGACTTTCATCTGGACATTGATGCTCTGTCCACTTAGTTAAACTGGGGGTTATGTTTTGCAGGACCCCCCAGTTACAGTCCAGTTAGAACTGGCCAAAAAAAGAAATGCCTTAAGTTTGGAAGATGGAAGTGAAGTAGTGGCGGTTCCTCTCTGAAGGTCCTGGCAGTTGGTAATGGACAGAGTCATAAGGGCCTGGTAGGGTCCAGCTTATCCCTGTCCTCTATACCACAGCCAGCTCTTCTTTCGCACACAACCCTGCTGCTGGCCAGAAACAACCTCAGACCTCTCACGAGACACCTGTTGTGGGCCCACCTGGATAGCAACTCCCCAGAAGCTCTCCCTCCATGGTTCCACCTCAGCAACAGAATGAGCTCCAATTGGTCCACTCATGCCAGCGCTTCAGGTACACTGGTGAGTGACTCCTCTCTGATCACCCAGCCTCCCCAAATGGACATCCCCTTCCCCAATTCCTCCCATAATTGTGTGAGGGCTAATTCCTATAGTAAGTCCCTTATTCCTAAAATGCCACAACAGCTCATCTTACCTGACTGAATCCTGTCAACACACACACATTTACACATATATAAATTTGAGTTGTACACTCAAGATTTGTGCACTTTACAGAACATGTGTATATTAGGAAAAAAAACCTAAAATCAAAAACAAAAAAAGGGCATCTTTTAAGTGTCCTGAAAGAATAGCAATCTGAGTGACACCCAGCAGTACATGTAACCGGAATCCACGCGACGCCTCACATCCTAAGGAAGAGCCCAACACAACACTACTTGGCATAAGACCTGGCAGACGGCCGGGAGCCCACTAGGGTGCGGCGTCTGACCAGAGCCAGGGTTGTACGCTTTATAAATAGCAAAGAGGATATATGCTCCCTGCCTGGCATGATAGCAACTCCCTGGGAACAAGTTCTATAGTCCAGAATGGATTTTCCCTTTTCAAGAGACAGATTCACCAAATCCAATGTGCACCCCAAAAGCAAGCTGAGTTTAGCATCCCTAAAAGGGCAGAAAGGGACATGTAGGGAAGGACCAAGATGAGTCACGAATCCAGCCTGTGGCATTTGGAACCTGCACTATACCCTTCTCAGACTAAGACACTCCTTGGATCCTTGGCACAAGAATCTGTTGGTGAGGCATACACCTGAGGCAGTTGCTTTCCTGGGAGGACAACATATCTTGCCGCCTTTCACTTCATTTAGTCAATTTTTGAGGGCATAATATGCTTGTCATTAAATTTACACTGGTGAATGAACACAGAGTGCCTGCCCTTAGGGAGCTTACCGTCTAGTGAAGAATATAGGCAATAAACAAGAAAGCAAACATGAATATAATTACTAAACACAGGTACTAGGAAGAAACACACAAGTTACAGTGACTTAAAAGAATAGGAGAGGCTCTGAGACAAGTTGGTCATGGAAGCTTTTCTGAGCTACTCAAAGCTGACATCTGAAGAACAAGAGGAAAAAGCATTTGCGGGGTCTCACATTCTCTCATAGGTTCTCTCTAATTCCTACTACCATTCCTTGGAAAGTGTGGGGCCTATCCATATGTCCCCACCCCCCCCCCCAACAAATGTAGGCAGCACTTCATCCTTTTCAAAGTACATTTACACAGATTATTCCCATTTATTCCTCACACAATTCTATGAGTACAGAGGGCAGATGCTAATGTCTCCTCTTGATAGATGAGGAAATAGAAGTCAAAAGAAGCAAAATAACGGCAGCGCCCGTAGCACAGTGGTCACAGCGCCAGCCACATGCACCAAGGGTGGCAGATTCAAACCCCGCCCGGGCCTGCTAAACAGCAATGACAACTGCAACAAAAAAAAAATAGCTGAGCATTGTGGCAGGCACCTGTAGCCCCAGCTACCTGGGAGGCTGAGGCAAGAGAATCGCTTAAGCCCATGAGTCTGAGGTTGCTGTGAGCTGTGATGCTACAGCACTCTACCCAGGGCGACAGAGTAAGACTCTGTCTTAAAAAAAAAAAAAAAAGAAGAAGAAAAAGTAAAATAACTTGTACAAGGTAACACAGCAAGTTACTAAGGGCACACACTAACATAATAAATTCTCCAAATCACCTCCCTTTACTTCTTTACATTACTTTTAAAGTGGGCCAAAGAAATTGGACTAGGGGTCCTTCTGAGGCCCCATCAATTGTCCAACAACACTATTTTAGATGCGATGAGGCAAAAGCCTAGCTTTCCCTCATTTGGTTCCATACTTAGGGATTGCTATCAAAGAAAGATTGCTAACTTCACTGTATCCCAAACTAATTTCTATCATGGTACCTAGAGAGTTTTAATTATTCTCTAGAAACCTGTTTGTATGGTTGCATCCCCAGATTTTGAGTTCCTGGGAGTAAGGACCATGTCTTATCTTATGCCCAGCACTAAAGCAGTCAGATTATGAATGAAGCAAACAAATGACTTACAAATACTCTTCTCGTTCTTGCAAAGAGTTACAGCAATCAGATTTCAAGTATAAGACTTTGCAAATCCCTGCTTTGGAAGAAGGCATAAGGAGTCTGTCAGTTGTCTCTTCTTGATTATAATCACTATCCCCACTTATTGGACGTTCTTATGTGTCAAGAATTATACTTGAGCACTCTCAAAGAAATCTTTCCATTTTGTCCTCACAAAAATCCTATAAAAATTCTTATAATTCTCAGAGGAGAAGTTATATATCTGAGAACCGATGAGAAAACTGAGGATAACAGGACAATTAGCTTGTCCAGGTAATAAGTATTCAAATGCAGGAGTGCCTCATTTTAAAGCCCAAATCATTCCACTTCTCAAAGACATTTATGTGTCAAAAGTGAAATTTATATCTCTATAGGGAAACCAGAACACCTCAGTGAGAAGGGGAGTAATTTTGAACCTTGGATCATTTAATAGCTTGATATACTGCCAAGCTCAGTAGGATTCAGCTATGAACACAGCTCCACAGACAGATCCAAACAGATTTGGTAAGAGTGGGCCATCTTTCCTTACAATGCTGCCCTCACCAAAGAGGAGGCTATGTTGAGCCTCTGGGCTCCTGGCTTCACAGAGCTTAAACTTGGCAGATACTATACTGCACTCTGGTGCCAAATACAATTTTGGACAAAAGGCTTGAGTGTCAAGATGAATTAGCAGTCCTTTGGACTAAGATGATGCTTTGATAACCAGAGTCTGAAAGGACTAAATGGAAGTTTGGCAGAGGGTGAGGCCACTTCTCCCTTGTGTAGGTAAGTCTACTATTTTCCCGCCAGTGCTCCTGGCTCTAGCTCAAATCTCAAGGACATTCAGCACTTGTAGCAAAAACCATTTGGGTAACAAGCAATGAAGGATAAACACACATCTATACAGGAAGTGGGGCTCATCACCCTGACTGAATATTGGGCTCTTGCTTCCCACCCGTGTCTACCATGTATGGTAGTGTAAATGTCTGTCTCCTCCAAAACTCATGTTGAATTTTAATCCCCAATATAGCACTATGTAAAGGTGGGGTCTTTGAGAAATCATTGAGTCATGAGGGCAGAGAGCAGATTTATCTGTTTGTGAATTAATGGGTTAACAGGCTATTGCAGAAGTGGGACGGTGGCTTTATAAGAAGATGAGAGACCTGAATTGGCATGTCCAGGCCCCTCACCATGTGATGCCCATACCACCTCAAGACTCTGCAGAGAGTCTCTACAGCAAGAAGGCCCTCTCATCACGTTAATGACCCCTAAACCTTGTCCAACCTCTGTAACTAACTAAAAAAGAAATTTCACTTCCTTATAAATTACCCGGTTTTCTATTATAAGCAATAGAAAATGGACTAAGACAAGGGGCAGGGTTGAAGAGTGCTGGGTCTGAAATCGTGCCTGTACTCTACTAAGTGAGCCACACACCTGCCCTTCTCTCTCACAAGGGGTATACTTCCCCCTCACAAAGATGCGAGAGGGGTACATAGTGGCCATGCATCCCTGCCCTCTCCCTAGGAGGCCAAATACCAAAGACAGGAAGCCTGAGACTATGGATAATGAATTTGGCCAAGTGAAGGGCTTTGACTCAACTCTCTGTTCCTGAAGAAGAACAGGCCTGTCTCTCTCTCTCTGTCACCCTGTAAGGTAGCAGCAATTTCCAAAGGAGACAGATAAATACTTCTTTTCACACTTAGAAATGAAAAGCCTGCGTAGAGAGTGACTTGGGAAACTAGGCTCCTTTCTTTGCATTAAATTAGAACAGCTGCCCTCTTCTACATAATCTTATCCACTACTGTCTGCCTACTGGCAGAAAGTCACTCCATTCAAGACACTGGGGAAACACAGACACCTAACTCAAAAGATATCCAGGGACAACACTATTGCACACACTAATGATCTGAGCCTCTGTAAACAGGAATCAAAGTAAGTACATACATACTGTATTTACTGAAGGTGCTAATACTGACTTATACCCCTAGGCCAGAACATCCCTTCCTATAACTAGAGGAAGTTAATACTTCTGAAGCTAAGAATAAATACCTAGGGAAGAAAGTGCCAAGGACTGCTTTTGTTCAATGTATCAATCATCATTTTAATATCTGCCCTAGAAAGAGCCAACTGGATACAACCTCAAAATCAAGACTTCTTGTAGATAAAATGTATTTGTGAGCCAGCCTATAAAGAAGAGTACTAGGCTCAGTGCCTGCAGGTCAGCGGCTGGGGCGCCAGCCACAAACCCGGCCCAGGCCTGCCAAACAACAATGACAACTGCAACCAAAAAATAACCAGGCATTGTGGTGGGCACCTGTAGTCCCAGCTACTTGGGAGGCTGAGGCAACAGAATCACTTAAGGCAAGAGTTTGAGGTTGCTGTGAGCTGTGACGCCACAGCACTCTACTAAGGGTGACATAGTAAGACTCTGTCTCAAGAAAAAAAAAAAGAGAACTAATCCTGCCAGGTGCAGAGACATGCGCCTGTAATCCCAGCTACTCAGGAGGTTGAGGTGGGAGGACCATTTGAGTTCAAGGCTGCAGTATCCTATGAACACACCCATGAATAGCCACTGCACTCCAGCCTAGGCAACATAGACCGACCCCCATCTCTAAAAAATGAAAAGGAGAAGGGAAAAAGAGAATGAAGAAGAGAAAGAAGAAGAAAAAGAAGAAGAGAGCTAATCCTGATTAAAGCTACTAAATCCTACAACACAACTTTAGAAAAGCTAAACCAAAACCAAAGAGCAAAGAACCAGGGGAAGGACTACCAGTTGTATAAAATAGTCACATCTAGTGGCAGAATATATGGAAGAATATAACATACTTAGGAGTAGAAGAATAAATTCATCACAAGGAAAGGTACAAAGGTAGCATAAGCCCAAGGATGTATTCTGGAAAGGGACCAGAAAGGGAAAGTAGATAGAAAAAGGAATAGAAATTAGGTAGAGAATATTCAAGCAGTTAAAGAACATTTTCCAGATCTGTGGCCTAATTCCTCAAAGGAAAAGCTATAAGCTCTGCCTCGCAGGACAGGCCAGCGTCAAATCTTGAGCAACAGTTCTTTAATCAGGGTGGGATGAATTAAACAAAACAAGTCAAATGCCACATATATTCCCATTTTATCATAATTCCAGGTAGAATGATGGGTCAACCTACTCCTTTCCCACCTGCCCATTACAAAAACAAAAAATAGGAGACATCTAGTTATGCCCAGAGGCCACAAGATGAATAGACCAAATAGACCACTTCTTTCACCTACTCTATCACTGACACACCAAATGCTGATCGACACCAATTGAACCCCATAATTCACCTAATTCCCATAGACTTAGAACATGCCTTCAATTAGATTACTGGAGAAAACCAGGCTCAGGGCTGCTCTATACCATTTCTCTCTTGCCTGCGTTTGCCATAAGAAACTCAGAAGATTCCTGCCCAGAGAGAGTCCATCATTGCAGAGGTGAACAAAGCTCTGAGGTGAACAGAGATGAAACACAAATTTCAGTCAAGTTGAAAGCTAATCATCCCCGGGGTGGAGAGGACACCTGCTGATAGGATGATGCATTTCCTCACTCACAACTTTTCTGGAGAAAAATGCCTGGGCCTTGGAGAGAGAACCAATGGATTACGGAGGCCTTCAGTAGACCCAGTACCTGGTTCTTCCTAGAAAGAAGCAAAAAGAGGGAAGCAGAAACAAGTTGAGCTTCAGATTCCAAACCAGAGCAACAGTTGTCATTGCCCATAAAATTCAGGCAATTCTCAATTTGAAGAACTACTACTATGTGTTTTATATAATGCCACTTCTGGGCTTATGCGAACTGAGAGAGGAAGAGGAGGGAAATATTATATTTTACTATACAATTTGCTATGTGATTGACCTTCCCAGGGTATATATAAAGCTCATTAGAATCATCAAGGAAACTCAAAAAAATACACCAATGTTTAGTCCCCATTCCAGATCAATCAAATCAAAATCTCTGTGGTGGCATGCAGTGGGTGTGTGTAGCCCCTCCCTGATTCTAATGTGCCACCAGAGCTGAGAAGAAGGGAAGCAGAAGGAAGATCGGGGAATGTAGCACACACTCAGTCCAAAAAATTGCAGGTGCTTCTACATTCAAATGGACCTTCTCCCCTACAAACATGCCAACCCCCTATTCAGCAAATCTTTACTGCCCCCAACTTTAAAACAACAACAACAAGAGAAGAGTTGCCCAGCCAAAAGAACTGAGTAACATCCACAGAATCCAAGGAAACAACATGCCTAATCTCTGAGTGTGCGTGTTTTGTTCAGGGAAATGTAAACCAGCTGTAATGTTCTGTCTCTCCTGAGGTGAAGTTATACCACAACACATCTAAAGATAGCCCAGTGATTGTACGTTTGCAGGGAAGCACAGAATTAAGCACAATCTAACTGGGTGAAGGAAGACCAGGCGCTGAGTGACTCTGGCTGGCTGGCCAGCTTTAGAGTTTCCTCTTGCCCAACAAATCAAAGTTGTGGGTGCTCTATGACAGGTAAATATAGCCCAGCCTCACCAAGGACAGCTCTGTCTAGTCCTCTGCCCGTCAATGATGTCTCCTGTCAGACAGATTCCACCTCACCACTCAGCAAAGTGGGACATCTTTTCCAACGGAGCTTTTTAGAGATTGCTGTTAAGGTCAGTGCTAATCCATAATCATGAACTGGCAATGACCACATGTAAAGTCTAAGGAGAATGACTTTCAGATGTTCGAAGACCTCATCAACTCTGAAGACAGTTACCAACGGATGCCTGATGAAAAAGAGAGCTCAATGTGGGGTTCTGCTATTGGTTCTATCTGCTGCAGAAGCCTGCGGAAGAAACCTGGCTTCACATCAGGTTTCCAAATGATCCAGGCTGCTACCAACGCCAAGTACCTAATAATTCTACTGATTTTGCCAAGCAGTTCGAGATGACCCAAACTCACCATGTTGACAAAGGCAGTCCTAGAGGGTTCAAGTTTGATGGGTACGACCCACAAGATTCAGGCTAGACTGGCTGTGCTGGGCCACCCGCAGCCCAACTGTTCTTTCTGTACCACAGCAGGCCCAGGAAGGTCCAAGGTGAAAGCACTCCTCATCAAGTCCACTCATGAGTGAACTCTCAAGTAACTCGTACCCGTTAAACCAGAGGAAACACTCTGAGACTACATCATTCCTTTAATTAACACCTCAGAGTCATCACTATAAAGCTAAAGTTTACCTCTATGATGGGCATGTGCTGATGGCAAAAATAATTCCCAGACTCTACAAGGAACCAAAAAAAAATTTTTTCTGATTATTTATTTTCCTGAATGTGGTTTCTTTAAAAGTGCTTCTATCTTTCTTTTAACAAAGACAATTAAGGCAAACAGACAAAAAAAATCTCTTCACTGCAAAAAGTACCATGTGCTCTCATGAAAAACAAAGGCCCTTTCCCTATGTGAGAAGCCCTCCTATTCTAGGTGCCAGAGACTGAGCTTCATAAATAACTCAAAGCAATCTGCAACCACCTTTCCCATCTAGTCTGATAGTATGAACTGGAAGAAACAAAAGAGCAAAGGCTCTACTGTCTGCCTTTTGGGGGGGCCTGTCCCATAGAGGAAACAATTGGTTTGAGTTTTATGCCATGACATCATCAGGCACCAATCAACACCAGGAAGGTGGAGCAGGTTTGTCTGTGAAATCAACCGCTGCAATTGTCAAACTGCAATTGGTAACACAGGTGTGAGGTGGGGTTTTTCTTTTACCCTGTTTCAGTGTTAAATTACAGAAGAAAGTGAGAAGCAGGGTACAAAAACCTTCAAGTAGAAAAAAACACAGAAGCCTAAAATCCCCTCAAGTGCAAGCAACAGACCATTTAGGAATGTACCTGTGCCCCCAACCCTCCCCACCTCCCACCCCTGCCAAGACTGACAGTGGAAGCCTTTGTTCCAGAAGGCCATCAGTGGCATCTTTCCAGTGCTCCCTGCAAAGGCCAGTTTTAGGAAAGCTGTTGATTGTTACCTGTCTGTGTGTGTTTTCCATAGGATTCCAAAGCAGTGAAGGGAGGTGGGAATATAAGGAAAAGACTTTGGTTAATCCAGACAGTAGTTAAAATCTCTACCCAGAAACTAACCAGTTATTATTTGTGCATAACAATTGGAGGTTCTTGGGACAAGGTTGTTTTCAGTCCACTTTCTTCCCAGAAAACACTGGCCATCTTATGAATGAAGCTGTTTAGCCAAGGTTAGAATATGCAAGGAGAGAGGGGGTGTTGGGAGCAGGGGGTGAAGGAGAAAACTTACAGAGCAAATATTGTTTACAACTGCAGAGCCAAGCTAATGCGATCTCTCCGCCTATTCAAGCATATTATTACATTAAGTCCTGAACAATAAAGTCGGAGGCAGGGAGAGCACAGCCGACCCAGCCTCCGCTTTGCTAATGGCATGAGGGCAACATTCCATGCAAAGTTTGCCCCAGCAACGGTGTGTGCCAACCCTCCTGGGATTCTAGCAGCCAAGACTGCTGGGCACAACCAGGCAGCAGGGAGCACACGCACTCAACTATTTAAAGGCTTAAGAGACTAGGTTTCCTTTATTTCTTTCTTTGTTTCATTTTGAGGCATGGTCTCTCAGTGTCACCCAGGCTGGAATGCAGTAGCATACATCATATTTCACTGCGCCCTCAAACTCCTGGGCTCAGGTTATCTTCCCACCTCAGCCTCCTGGGCAACTGGGACCACTGTGCACCCCAGCATGCCCAGCTAAGACTTCAGGTTTCAAGAGATGGGCACTGAACAAGTTCATGTACAGCTTAGGAGAAAGAATAACATTTTAAAAAAATTTTTAGTTTTTTTTTTTTATTATTGTTGGGGATTCATTGAGGGTACAAGAAACCAGGTTACACTGATTGCATCTATTAGGTAAAGTCCCTCTTACAATCATGTTTTGCGAGAAAGAGTAACATTTTGAACTGAAGACAGGGTACAAGTAAACATGTTATTAATAAATGAGGGACAGGTTACTCGGCCAACAGCCACCTAGGGTGGAAACGGTTCCAGTATAAGGTCAAGGGAAGAGGCCTCTAGGCAGGAGCAGGAAGGCTCTCCTCAGTCACTGAGGGAGAAATCACTGTACTATTTACTTCTGGTAATATCACTACATGCCTCTGAGATCTTAAAACTTACTACAAATGATAAATATACTATCCAATGCCATTAAATATGAATGCTGTGCTGACACACATGGGGAGCCTGTTTTTATCTTTTATTTAACAGTGTGTCCAGGTATAAAATTAAGATCAAGCCAAGACTATCTATCACCTACTTCAGGCTAGACTCAACCTGTGACCTTTATGGCTGACTGCTATCAACTGCAATTCTCCAAGGCTTCCAAGAGAAAAAATCCAGACCCTCTCTCACACACATTTCAGTCTTTACCTTTCTCAAGAGTTGTTTCCCTGGTGCAAGGAGTGTATACCTATATCTCCTTCCTGGTTTAGCTCAACCAATGGTAAAGAAAGAAGACTGACAGCTGATGATAGGTTAAGTCTGAAAGATCCAGGGACCTCTGTTCCCTTTGCCCTCATCTGCTAATGTACATGAAAATCTAAATTCGAGGGACATCTTGGGCTCTGGGCCCAGATAGAAAACAGGGTCCTTGGCTGGTTCCCCTGCCTGTGCTCCCCACATCTGTGTGGGCTCTCAGAGCACCTGCACCACACCCTGCACCTGCTGAGAAGGTCCTCCATCATTCACAATCCCAGGCTTCCCCTAAATAAAACAATAGCAAGATTCACCTGAGGAACTGCTTTCTTTCTCCCTGAGAAGCTATTCCTTCAGACTTGGACGTTTAGGGGTAACATAGACTCCACCCCTATTCCCCCCCCACACACACACACAGGGAACAAAATGGGCTCTATAAGAGGACCAGGCCCTTCTCCATATAAGCCTGCCAGTAGCCCTAGTGTATCCAATTCCACCATGTAGCCCCCACCCACCCAAGTATGGCTCCTAGCCCAGCCTCCCACATCAAAGGCAACAGACAAGGCTTCTCTTCTGCCCAGAGATCAGAAAAAGAAGGGATGAGAGAGAGAGGAGGCTATATATAGCTAGCTGGCAGACCAAGATAAAGGAACAAAATGAGTCACACAGGCCACGCACCACACAAGCACTAGCTGCTCAGCACAGTGGAAGGTCGGTCCACAAGCTGCAGAATCAGAGCTGGGGACAGAGGGCTACTTTCTCAGGTTACAAGAAAAAGCAGAAATAAGCCCAGAGGGATACAAAAGCAATAACCTTATTAATTTATTCAAAATCCAGTCTGAAAATTAGGACAGAAAATCCTCCCTAGTAAAAACAGGTTACTAAATATTCAAAGAACTTGGTGATGGCTTGGCGCCTGTGGCTCAATGGGCTAAGGCGCCAGCCACATACACCTGAGCTGGCGGGTTCAAATCCAGCCCAGGCCCGCCAAACAACAATGACGGCTGCAACCAAAAAATGGCCGGGCGTTGTGGGGGGCGCCTGTAGTCCCAGCTACTTGGGAGGCGGAGGCAAGAGACTCGCTTGAGCCCAGGAATTGGAGGTTGCTGTGAGCTGTGATGC
>CAUYON010151986.1:0-15578 GCA_963573935.1 Arctocebus calabarensis | reverse complement strand
AAAAAAAAAAAAGTAAAGATAATTTGTTAAAGCTAATGAAATAAATCAAGACCCTCTGTTATTTATCAAGTACTAATTTATGCCACAAACAAATGTCTTGTAAGCATAAGCAACGCAAACACATAAACCAGGGCAGTACTCCCGTTAAGAACATAGGCCCAAGATGTACTTCTACTCTGGACTCACCAGCTCTGCAATCTGGAGAACTAATAATACTTCCTCTTTGGGGTCACCTCACTTGCAGAAATGGGGACACTAAGGGAATTTCTCTCATGGACTTGTTGTGAGTTGTAAATGAGCACATGGGTTTTTGGCAAGGGCCCAATTTTCCCTAAGTGGGAAACTTGCTGCTTCAGGTGGGATGGCGGTGTACAATGGCAACCTGTGCACTTCCTCGCCGCTCCTAGGGAGTTCTGGCTTGGAGATGGAATTCTCAATTCAGTAAGCACCCACGGGTTCTGTCATTGGGTCTTGTGGATTTGATCTATTCTTTGAAAAGTACATATTTTGGATACTTTTTTCTAAGCATGCCCTTTTGTACTATTATTTATAGTTCTTATATCTCATTTCTTGCTGTGATTTTCACAAAATCTGCAGGAAACACAATCCTAAGCCTCCTGCCTCTTCACAATTCTCTGTTATAGTTCTTTCTTTCCTTACTGGAAGAGGATTCTACGTATGAATTCCTTTGTTCCTATTTTCTTTGAGTTTCTCTCCCTGTTTGTTCATTGATCTCTATCCACTTATTTATTTCTTCTTCTTTTGTCTTAGTCCAGAAAGCATTTGAGGCAGCTTATAGAATTGGAGAATAAAAAATAAACAAGTTAGATGGTTAGGAAGATCAGGAAACCAGGATAAGAGAAATAAGCTTGCACAGTGTTTGGGCAGTGTGAGGAGCACGTCCCCGCTGTGCATGTGTGCAGTTGGTTACACGGTGGGCAGTAGATACGGCCCCTGGCCTCTCAGCAGCACAAGAGAAACAGATTTAGGGAAGATGCCTACTGTCTGTAAGAGAAATAAGTGGCTAAGGAGAATCCCAGCTTTTCTTTTTTCTTTTTCTTTTCCTTTTTTTTTGAGACAGAGTCTCACTTTGTTACCCTAAGTAGAGTGCTGGGGTATCACAGCTCACAGCAACCTCAAACTCTTGGGCTTAAGTGATTCTCTTTCCTCAGCCTCCCAAGTAGCTGGGATTACAGGCACCTGCCACAAGATCTGGCTATTTTTTTGTTATAGTTGTCATTGTTGTTTAGCAGGCCCAGGCCAGGTTTGAAGCTGCCAGCCCCGGTGTATGTGTTCAGCGCCCCAGCCACTGAGCTATGGGTATCAAGCCCCAGCTTTTATTGCAATTGAAATTTAGGAGATTTGGCTCAGCATCCATAGCTCAGTGGCTGGGGCACTGGCCACATACACAAGGGCTGGCAGGTTTGAACCCGGCCTGGGCCTGCTAAACAACAATGACAACAACCACAAAAAAATAGCCCAGCATGGTGGTGGGCATCTGTAGTCCCAGCTACTTGGGGGGCTGAGGTGGGAGAATCACTTCAGCTCATGAGTTTGATGTTGTTGTGAGCTGTGATGCCATAGCGCATTTCTGAGGGTGACATAGTGAGACTCTATCTCAAAAAAACAAAACAAAACAAAACAAAAAAAGAAATTTAGGAGATTTTTCTTTTAGTGTTCTATGAAATTAAAAAATACTTAATCTTACTTTTTTTCCTGCCAGTGTTCTGTTTATAATTGGTTATATTTTATAAATGGATGTTTCTCCAAAACATTTGGAGTCTGATGGCTAGGGAATTAAGTGGCTCTGCTTATTGATAGGAGTTGGTCAGAAATAGAAAATGATAGCCATGGAAAGGATACTAGTGTTGATAGCTATTTTTTAAAGTGTTGTACAGGTCAGGAAATGCTTTTATAGATTATCTTCTCTGAGGATGCAGCATGGGCTCCTCCTAGCACTGAGAGCTCCATGCTGAGAGAATGCACGCTGACTTTGCTGCTGTCTTCAAGACAACTAAACCAGTTATTATAAACACGTTATTTTTTTATGTAGTGCATTTCATGCTTCTTTAATAAAAAATTTCAACAGGGAGGAAAACTTATTCTGGCTTAATTAACGTTTAATACAATGCTTTGATGGTAAGACTATTATAGAAAGTATGTAAGCTGTGAAAACTAAACCAGTGCTTCATTATTTAAATTTCAGTATGGCATATTTAAGTTTTATGTTATTTGTGCCCCTCTTTAATGAAGAAATCCGACAGAGAAAGCAAGAGATTATTTCTTTCCTTCCTCTTGGTTTGCAGGTGCCCTTACCACCAATGGCATAAATCCTGACACCAGTGCTGAAATTGGACGTGCTAAGAACTGTCTCAGCCCCGAAGACATAATTGACAAATATAAAGAGGCCATTTCTTATTACAGCAAGGTGATTTTATTGCTTTGTAAATTTTATATGTAAATGTATTATAATCAGAAGTTCACATTTTATATAGTGTAATGCTAAGATACCTCTTATTTGTTTCTATAATTATTCATGTATTATTCTCTAATGCATGATACTGTATACACAGAAATGTTTTCTAACTCAAAATAATACATTTAATATAATAAATATGGACAAAGGGAGAAAGTGCTATTATAGCAACAGTAAGTATCTATTTTCTTGTCCTTTTGTTAATGTCTATTATGCATATAAAAAATGGTGAGCATACTGCACTTATATATGGCGTGGAGACAGTAAATTTTTCCTTTGGCACATTACATGTTTTTCTACATTATTAAATCTTCCTTGGGATGATTCTTCATGACCTATATAGCATTCTGTCTTGTGGGTGCACTATTCTTTCTACTTTGGATGTAAAACTGTTGTAAATTTCAAATGCACTTACTAAAATTATGAAAAAGAAAACTTAAGTTGTTGCGAGTTCGAATCCAGCCTGGACCTGCCAAACAACAATGGTGGCTGCAACCAAAAAATGGCCGGGCGTTGTGGCGGGCGCCTGTAGTCCCAGCTCCTTGGGAGGCAGAGGCAAGAGACTTGCTTGAACCCAGAAAATGGAGGTTGCTGTGAGCTGTGATGCCTTGGCACTCTACCCAGGGTGACAGCTTGAGGCTCTGTCTCAACAAAAAAAAAAAAAAAAGAAAAAAAGAAAACTTAAGTTGTACAGAAGAGTGGCAATGGGTGAACAATGAACATTCTCTGTCTTCTCTGCCCCTATTTCCTAAGGGTGGTGAGTACTAAAAACTTAGTCTGTATCCTTCATGGTCTTTATCTATGTCTATGAAATACACACACACGTTTTATTTTCAAAAATGGGATTGTGCTATCTGTGTTATTCTGCCTCTTGCTTTATTCAGTCACATATATCGGAGGCCTCCTCCCTCCAGGCCTGCTTGGTTCTTTCCAACTGTGGGGACAGAGAGGGCTTCTCCACTGTGGGTGTGGTCGTTTGCTCGGCAGCACGTCTCGTGGGAGACTCTCCTGAGCGGCACCAGGAGTAAGATGAAATGCCGGGTCTCTTAGAGTTCACAGCTTGCTGTAATTTACTTAATTTTTCCCTTGTTGATAGATTCTTAGGGTTTCTCACTTTTTCACAGTTAGAAAAAAATGCTGTACTGAATAGTCTTTTTTTTTTTTTTTTTTTGAGACAGAGTCTCAAGCTGTCACCCTGGGTAGACAGCTGTGGCATCATAGGTCACAGCAACCTCCAGCTCTTGGGGTCAAGCGATTCTCTTGCCTCAGTTTTTTTCTATTTTTAGTAGAGACGGGGTCTTGCTTTTGCTCAGGCTGGCATTGAACTCCTGAACTCAAGCAATCCACCTGCCTCGGCCTTCCAGAGTACTAAACAGTCTTGTACGTATATTCTTGTGTTCTTGTATGAGTATTCTTTTAGGTTAGATACATGTATTTCTAGAAATTTAATTGCTGTGTATGGCATTTACATGGGTTCTGTTCAAGTTACTCTTAAAATTTCTTCTCTATTAGAGAATGAAAAACATAGAATTATTTAGTTAACCCATCTTTTATTACTGAATATTATTGAGTATTGATTTTCTTTTTCCACTATTGTAAACAGTGCTCTCATAAATGTCCCTGTAGATAAATCTTTTTGTTTTTTTTTTTTTTGAGACAGCCTCAAGCTGTCACCCTGGGTAGAGTGCTGTGGCATTACAGCTCACAGCAACCTCCAACTCTTGGGCTTCAGCGATTCTCTTGCCTCAGCCTCCCAAGTAGCTGGGACTACAGGTGCCTGCCACAACTCTCGGCTATTTTTTAGTTGTAGTTATCATTGTTTGGCAGGTGGGCTGGATTTGAACCCACCAGCTCAAATGTGCCACTTGAGCTGCAGGCGCTGAGCCAATAACTCTTTTTGGATTGATTTTTCTTTTTTTAAGGGAGCAATTCCTAAAAGTGAACTTGAATCAAAGAGTATACATTTTTGGGGGGTCATATATTACTATATTGTTAATTTGCTCTCCCACAAATGAACACTAGCTATCATCCTTTTAAAATATTTGCCAATATGAATGGTAGACCTAATTTTTCATTGTTTTAGTTTGCATTTACTTTTTCTTTTGAGGTGAGGTCTCTCACTGTTGCCCAGACTGTACTTGAACTCCTGCGCTCAAGGCATCTTCTCAACGCAGCCTCCCAAATAGCTGGGTTGTAGGTACACCACCATTTCTAGCTTAGTTTGTATTTGATTGTACCAGTAAGGTACTGCACATTTCTTATTAGCCATTTGTGTTTCTTTTATGAACACATTTAACTTAGGGAGCTTTTCTCATTGCTCTATGATAGCTCTTTGTATATTGTGAATATTAACTTCTTGTGTATCATAAACATTACACTTTTTTTAAATGTTATTTGCCTTTTGATTTTCTTTATGAGGTGTTTTTTTTTGGTTTGGTCAAAATGTATTTTTAATGTAGTAAGTCCTTTATTTAGGCTGACCTCAAACTCTTGAGCTCAAGTGATCCTTCTGCCTTGGCCTCCTAGAGTGTTAGGATTATAGGCATGAGACAATGTGCCTGGCCTTAGAAATACTTTCTTAACAATAGAATAAAACTCTTTTTATAGCTAAGTAAAAATCAATACTAAACTCTTTTTATATCTAATAGAACTTTTTTATATCTAAAATGGGGATGAAGTTAAGTACCCATCATCTCATAGAGCTGTAGACAGGTATCCTGTATCTCATACGCTGAGATAACGTATACAAAATACTTGTCTATTATTAGTATTTTTTAGTATACATTGTTATTTAGATTTATTTTGTGTGTCTTATGACATCAAAATGCAGTTTATTTTTTCCAGGTTATCTAATTATCTCACCAAAATTTATTGAATTCATATTTTTTCTTTGATTTGAATTCTTTTTTTTGAGACAGAGCCTCAAGCTGTCACCCTGGATAGAGTGCTGTGGCATCACAGCTCACAGCAACCTCCAATTCTTGGGCTGGAGCAAGTCTCCTGCCTCCGCTTCCCAAGTAGCTGGGACTACAGGTGCCCGCCACAACGCCTGGCCATTTTTTGGTTGCCATCATTGTTGTTTGGTGGGCCCGGGCTGGATTCGAACCCGCCAGCTCAGGTGTATGTGGCTGGCGCCTTAGCCCATTGAGCCACAGGCGCCGAGCCTGATTTGAATTCTTACCTATACTAAATGCTGTGTCTGTTTCAAAACTTTTTATTCCTTTTTGCTAATCTATCATTTTTAACTCCAGCACCATGATATATTATTATCTATTGTAGTTTACTTACTATCTAATAGTATGCGTCTTTTTCTTAAATTGTTTCTTCTCATCCCAAATTTTTGTGTCTTGTAAGATGAATTTAGTATTCTTGAGGAATAATAAAATAATTTTTTCAAGTTAAAAAAAATCAGATTGAAGTTTTGATTAGGCTTGCAGTAAGTTTAAAATTATTTTTCAGAGAACTTTTCTATTTACATTATTGCTTTCCTCTATAGAATATGTTAATAATGTCTCTATAATTTTATATTGGATTTCTGATTTTTGGCTAAGGAAATGCTATTAGAAGAGATGAAATGGAGCCCTTAGGCATTCTTCTGAGATATTGGTGTTATCGTATTTTGAATTGGAAGGAATCTTAGGTAGTAGATGGCCTTATGCCATTTAGCAGGTGTAATGAAACTGAAGCCCCAGGGGTTATCCAAGGGCTTTTTTTGTCACTTTGTCACCTTGGGTAGAATGTGGTGGCATCATAGCTCAACCTCAAACTCTTGGGCTCAAGTGAGTCTCTTGCCTTAGCATTTGGACTAGCTGAGATTACCTGTGTCTGTCACAATGTCCAGCAAGGTGTCTCTATTTTTAGAGGTGGGGTTCTTGCTTTGGCTCAAGCTGGGCTCGAACTCTGGAGCTCAAGCAATCCGCCTGCCTCAGCCTCCCAGAGTGCTGGGGTTGCAGGCGTGAGCCATGGTGCCCAGCCCTGGGTTACGTGTCTTCATCAGAGTCATTAAATGGCATGATTTGAACTAGAGTCTAAGTCTTAATATCGTCTTGTACACAAGGTGGCAAGCCAGTGATTTGGGAGGGCAGAGGACCCTCCTCTCTTGGTTTCCACGTTTGGTAGCACTCTTAGTGCTGAGCTGCCATTAGTTTATGTCCATTGTGGCTTCTCCAGGGAAGGCCACTCTCTCCCAATCAAATGAATTTCTAATCAAGAAGATGCCATGGACCCATTCACATTTCCCAGAGAGAGACTATTGGACATAAACCCTGTGGTTGTACTTAGCCCTTCAGGACCCTCCATGTGGGGTGCTGTCTAAGGCTGGATAAGGTTAGTTTTGAATAAAGTGAGGGTAGAAAATCTGTGGTGCTGAAGCTTCTCTTATTTCCACTTTAGCGTTGGAGTCAGGCTGACTTGCATTCAAATCCTGCCCTCACCAGTTACTAATTTTGTGACTTTGAGCAAGTAACTGTACTTTTTGGGTCCCATTTTTTTTTTTTTTAATAAATAAGGATTATATTTATTTTGGGATTTTGTTTTAGAATTGAATGAGATAATTCCCTTATTTATTTCTAAAATATTGATTGTATGGTACTATGTAAATAGTTAGTTAGTAAGTAGTTAGTTATAGGGACTGAGCAGTGAGAATGGAGGCCCAGGGCCTGCCACACAGAGCTGTGTACCAGGTGATGCCTATGGAAGGACAGGTGTGTCATAGATTTTTAGCAAATGGCATTTTTCCCTAATCTCCATTGATTGTGGGTGTCTTTCTACTAATATAGATTATTTTTTTATGAGTTCATTTTAAATAGCTTTGTAATAAAATTAAAATATGTGAATTTAACTAAATTATGTGGAAAAAACCCTGAGTTGACTTTTGTTTTTCTTTTTGGAGACAGACTCTCAGTTTATCACCCTTGGTAGAGTACCATGGTGTCACAGCTCACAGCAGCCTCCAACTCTTGGGCTCAAGTGATTCTCTTGCCTCAGCCTCCTGAGTAGCTGGGACTACAGACGCCCCCCACAATGCCCAGCTATTTTTAGAGACAAGATCTCGCTCTAGTTCAGGCTGGTCTTGAATCTGTGAGCTCAGGCAATCCACCTGCCTTGGCCTTCCAAGTGCTAGAGAATTCCAGGCATGAGCCACCACACCGACCCTGGGTTGACTTTTTTTCTCACTTTAGTAGAAACTGTTTTAAGAGTTCTGAAGGAAAAATAGTCATTTTCTTTCAATAGAATCAAATCCCTATGTTAGGTTTTTTTGTGTATGTGTGTGTGTTATTAAACAGTACATAAAATTGATACATTTCTGACTTTAGTGTTGGCATTTAGGTAAGTATAAATAGCTTCTTTTTCTGATTATCTTGATAAATTGTAATATGTCACAGCTTATGTGCATGTTACATGTGTAGAAAAGGGGAAAGGATGAAGATTTGTGCCACCTCATAGATACGTTTAGGAAGAAGGTGACCAGTCACACCTGTGCTCCTTGGTGATGGATAAATAGGCAGACTTCATCTTCTCGGGCATCCGTGCCAGGCCAGGCCTACGGTGGTCTCCGCAAATGCTTATTTTAGATTAAATGCATCATTTTTTATGTTTTAATGCCTTCACAAAAGAATATTAGTGGGTTATCTCTCTTAAGTTTCAGGGTCTCTTTAGGTGCTAGTATACATGGACTTAATGTCTATAAGCATATCCTTAATTTGAAGAAGTTTTTTTAGTTATATCAATTGAAAATGATTCCAGCTGGGATAACTAGGAAAAAAAAGTGTTTGGAATAGAAATGAAAAGGGCAGAAGAATAGTTAGCTTGGGGGATTTTGCAGCAGAGGTCTGGGAGAGGAGGGCATGGGGGTGGGGCTGGGGCCAGAACCCGGCTTTGTTATCTGCTCTGAGTCTGGAGCCACCCAGTGTGGCTGGTGGTGGATCCTGGCTTGAAGTGAGGAGAATTGGGGGTGATGTTTGAGACATACCCCGCAGTTTATCGAGTAGTTAAATGAAGTTCTACAAAGGCTCTTCTGTTCCAAATGTCTTTGTTTGGTCTTTGTCTCAGGAACCATAATAGGATCTGAGAAATAGGAACAAGCAACTTGGAGACAGGAAATCCGGAAGCCATTGAACGTACAGGGAGCCGGAATTACCCAACACAGTAAAATGCATTTACAAACTAAAGTTACGCTAGCTGCACATGTGAAAAGTTCTAAAAATGTTTTAGAGTACTTTAAGGGATGATAAGCAGAAATGAATAGCAAAGTATGTGTTGATAATATTTTGAAATTTTGCAAAACAGCAAGCTATTGTGATTGAGTTATTTTAATGAACACATATTTATGTAGGTTCAGTCAGTCTCATTCTTTTGCCCCCCAACATGATAGACTCTCAAGAAGAATTTCTCACTTCTTGGGGTGGGACGGGTTATCCAAAGCCTTGAACTGGGGAAATTGCTGTTGTAGAGCTGTTGAGTCCCACTGGTGCAGCGTTCAGAAAATGACAGAAACATCTTCACACTTCTTCTTTGACTAAGGAACCCCCTTTGTACCCTACAGTATAAGAATGCTGGAGTGATTGAATTGGAAGCTTGTGTCAAAGCAGTACGTGTCCTGGCAATTCAGAAGCGGAGCATGGAAGCCTCAGAATTTCTTCAGAATGCGGTTTACATTAATCTCCGACAGGTGAGATATTTAGCTCATCTAACTTGGATTTTCACAGGTAGGGAAGCCAAGACTCCAAGGTTAAACAGTTTGCTTAGAACACAAGAGTAGAAGGAAAACATAGTCACTGTGATTTAGCAGATGCTCAGTGAGCAGGACATGGAGCTAAGAGTGGGGAGAGAGAGAGGAAGCAGGTGGGCCCTGCCCTCCTTGGGCCGACAGTTGTGTAGGAAAGGCAGACGCCGACAGTGGGGGAGTGAGACACAGTGAAGGTGCGGCACTAAGGAGCAAGCCGGCGGCACAGGGATTTAACCTGCAGGTTGGAGATGGCCAGATGAAGAGAACTGTTCAGGACGAAGATGGTCTTAGCATGAGTGTGTCTGAAACCAACAGGGCAGATCCCTGGGAGGGGCCAAACGAAGCAAGAGATGGGGAAGAGAGTGGGAGGAAGGGACAAGTCCACACAGGAGAGCTTTACGGCCCAGCTGCAGAAGGTGGGGTTTCTTCTTAGAGGAGTGGATTTTATTTTATTTATTTATTTTTGTTTAGCAGGCCCTGGCCGGGTTTGAATGCACCATCCCCGGTGCACAGGTCCAGTGCTTTAACCATTGAGCTATGGGGGCCCAGCCCTTTTATTTTATTTTTTATATTAGATTTTTAAAATTCAGATTAATGTGATGGTACAAGTTATTAGGTCCCATTATTTATGTTTCTGTAGTTGAGGCAGTCGAACCCTTCATCCTGGGGTGTGCTGTGTACCCTCACACCGTGTCCGTCAGGGAGAGTTTACCAGTCCTCCTCTCCTCTCCTTTCCTGTTTCTCCTTTCCCTCCTCCTCACTCCTCCCCCCATTTGAATTTACTTGTGTTATTCTCTTATGGGCATGTAGTTGTTTTTGTTTTAATCAGATTTATATCAGTACTGAGTACAGTGGATATTTCATTTCCATTCTTGTGATACTTTACTAAGAAGGATGTGTTTCATTTCCATCCACGTAAATTTAAAAGATATAAAGTTACCGTATTTTTTATAGCTGAATAGTATTCCATGGTATACATAGAATGGTGGATTTTAAAACAAAGGTCTTAAAAGCAGAGGAACAATGTGATTAGATTTTTATGGAGTAGGTAGTTTGGAGGTCCTTGAGGAGTCCAGGCAGGTGGTTCTGATGGCTTCCTCCAGAGGAGTGGGGTTGTCCGTGGAAAAGTGACCAACCAAAAACATGCTCAGGTCTACAGGAAAGGATTAATGACTGGTTGTGTGAGGGTCAGAGGGCACCACGGCCAGGTCTCTGCTTGTTCTGTTAGGTGAACGATGGCTGACTTTGAGCAGAGAGGGGCAAGCTGCAGAAGGCGTTGGGAAGGGAAGGGTGAGGTGGTCAGCCTCGGACATAATGAAAAGACTGACTGTGTGGGGCTTGACCTTAGGTGAGGGGTGGTACATGGAGGAGAGGAGGGAGAGCCTTAAAATCATTTTCCACTTTGAACATAAAGTATGACTAAACACATGAAAAATTATACTAATAAGACGCTCATGCCTCCGTCGCCCAGATGGAGGGCACTGACATCTATAATGTTGACATTTTGCCATATCTACAGTAGAGACTTTTTTTTTTTTTTTTTAGCTACAGAACCACACTTTGTTGCCCTTGGTAGAGTGCCGTGGCACCACAGCTCACAGCAACCTCCAGCTCGGTTGAGGTGATTCTCTTGCCTCAGTCTCTCGAGGAGCTGGGACTACAGGTGCTCACCATAATGCCTGGCTATTTTTTGTTGCAGTTTGGCTGGGGCTGGGTTTGAACCTGCCACCCTTGGTGTATGGGGCCAGTGCCCTACTCACTGAGCCACAGGCACCACCCTGACTTTAGAGATTTTTAATTTTTTCAAAAGAAAATACCTTAAATAGAAACAAAATAACAGAGTTAACTCCCATCTTAGATTTGGTGAGTATCCTTCCTGGCCATACTTTGATACTTTATATTTTTATAGTCATGGTCTATAAAAAGAGACATGTTCTAGCATCCCTGCCAGGTGCAGACTGCTGGGGTTGGAGTTCTGGCTCCACTCTCTTTGGCAAGATAGTCAAGCTCTCTGTGCTTTGGTTCCCTCCTCTTCTAAATGAGTTCACGGCCCCTTGATCCTCATCTCAGCTAATTTCTGGGACTGGACATTGGGTGTGAGGCTGGCCAAGCGATGTCGGGTGGCAGCCTTCAGCAGCACCTAAGGGGAGACACAACCAGAAGAAAGTCAAAAACAAACAACAACAATTCCCACAATGTTTTAGATCATTTAGTATAAGGGAAACAATGTGTCAGAGCTGTCGAACGTATTAGTATCTCTGCTCCAATATGTCAGGAGAGAAGAGCTAAGAAGAGGTACCTCTCTTGGTTTATGTTTTTTTCTTCAGATTAATATAAGGATACAAAGGATTAGGTTACAATGTTTGCATTTGTTAGCTGAAGTTGCTGTTGTAGTTGTCCCCCTTACCCACGAAGTGTGCCATCGACCCTTACATTGTGCCCATTGGGGGGAGCAGACAAGGCCCCCTCACGCCTCCCCTCTCCCTCCTCTGAACTGAATTGATTGAGTCTTTCTCTTGTGTGGGTGTGTATTAGTTTGTCTACTGGCTTCATATCAGTATTGAGTACAGTGGACACTTGCATTTCCATCTTGTGATACCTTACTAAGAAGAATGTGTTTCAACTCCATTCTTTTGATTTATGTCGATGTTTCCAGTAAAGATGAGTAGAAAGAACAGAAACCTGGCGTGTCACAGTGGGAGCTTCAGTTATGTGCCCAAAGTGAGATAGTCAGTCCCTCATGATGCAGGGGAAGAAGCAACATCTGGATTGCATTTACATTTAACGTGGTTTTGGGGTGACCTCCCAGGGCTGAGCCCTGCATGAGACTGTAGATTCACAGGGATGTAGTCTGAATGTCCTGTGCTTGTGGACAGACGTTCAGGACTTGTCCAGAGGGCCCTGCTGTGGATGTGAGGCAAGACTTTCCAGAGAGTGGGCTGAAGAGCCTCTGGGCAGAGGGGCTGAGGATAAATGTGTGGCTGGGGCTGAGCACTGAGTGGGAAATAATTCATGGGCCAGAGCACTTTTGTTTGTGAGGGACATTGCGGGGAAAAGATAATACTTCAGGGGCATATTGGGTCAGGTCCTGTTGTAGATCATGTATAAAAGTAAAGGATGTATGGCTCGGTGCCTTTGGCTCAACCGGCTAAGGTGCCAGCCACATACACCTGAGGTGGTGGGTTCAAATCCAGCCCGGGCCCACCAAACAACAATGACGGCTACAACAACAAAAAAAGTGGCCGGGCGTTGTGGCAGGCGCCTGTAATCCCAGCTACTTAGGAGGCAGAGGCAGGAGACTCAAGTGAGCCCAGGAATTGGAGGTTGCTATGAGCTGTGATGTCACAGCACTCTATCCAGGGTGACAGCTTGAGGCTCTGTCTCAAAAAAAAAAAAAAAAAGTAAAGGATGTATGGAGCATATTGCAAGGGTACAAGTCATATCTGTCAAGTGTAGAACATAAATGTCTTCACACAATAATCAAGTAAATGAGGCGAAAGCTATGTTGATTGGTTTGATGTAACCACGTCAGATTGTATAAAAAAAAATTGTACTCCACATATGCATAAATGTATTCATGATCTATGTGTATATGACTTAATTAAAAAAAAACAAAAGTAAAGGATGATGGACTTGTCAGGTAGGCAAGAGAGATTCGTGGAGCCCAGCTGGGGGGCAGTCGCGTGGGCTTGGCTTCGAAGACCACTTCTGCCTCTTGTTAGCTGCATAACCCTGGGCAGAATCGCTCAGAGTGTCTGACTCCACTGTGATCATCTGTGAACGGGTGGAATGATGAACTCCCGCTGACCAGATACTTCATAACCTGCACTTTTTTAGCACCCATCCCATGAGTGACTACGATGGGCAAGGGCTGTGATCACGTGGTAGAGAGATGCCTTGTGACAGGTCACAAGAAGGACTGTGCTTTTCAAACAGATCTTTAAAGGCCTAAAGCTACAGAATTCTAGTCTGACTGGGAGCCAGTACAGGAAGAATTTGAGACTTACTCGACCTTAATGGCTAGAGTTCCCTTTGCAAATGAAGGTTGAAAATTTGGGCTTGCCACAGCTTGTTTTGCCACAAGCTGTGTGTATATAAATACATGTATTTTATAAAATAAAATGTATTTGTTAAAAACGTGTGGGAATTTGTTGCTGTTTGCAGCAGCCCTTCCTCTTCTGTTCTCTCGGTCTTCCCCTGGACCACTAGAGGTCAGCAAAGACACACGGGAAGGGGTAAAAGACACAGTGTACTGCCGCTGGGCGGCGGGGACAGGTGGACATGTTTACTTGGCCTTCTGAGTTTCCCCAACAGGATCCTTTGCTTTTTTTGACTCATCTCCATGTTTGTTTGCCAGATGAGCAGGCTGCAAAATAATGAGTTCTGGTGGGATTTTATTATAACAATAAAAAAGAAGGGCCTGTAGTTCTTCTGAAATAGAACCAGCTTTTGGTTCTTGATCAAGTGTATTCTATTGTAGAAGTAATGTGTTATGTCTATTCCTGGAAATGATTCTGGCTGATATGGAAATTTTGAAAGGAGCTGAGATATTATTATTGTAGGTTCTTTCTGCTTCAGGAATCCCTGTGCACCCATAAAAACTGATAAATAATACATTTGGATTTAGTGGTGTTGGAAAGAGAAGTTCTTTACTTTATAGAATTCAGTGCAGAATTCCCCTCTTTGTGTTCAGGGACACACATTGAATTGCTTTTCTCTTGTTGTTTTGGTGCGTAGTTTATAATAATTACCTAGCTATGGTAATTGACAAATGGCAGCACACATTTAATTTAACAACTGCTTTTTAATGAATGTGTGTGTTTGACATGTAGATTTTACAAGCAAATAGTAAGAGAGAGGTGAGCTGGAAGGAACAAGGACTCTGGCACTCCAGATTTAGGTTTAAGTCACCATTTCTGCCCAGTGTGATTTGGTATAGTTATAACCTCTATAGCCTGTTTCTAGATCTGTGAAATGGCAATGAGCTGTTTTGTCAGCGGTACAATAATGTGTATAAAGTGATTGACATATGCAAAGTGTTCAGAAGATGTGTCTGCCTCACTGGTAATAGATCAAAGCAGTAAAGGTTGTAAATTTGGGTTATTTCCTTTAATCCTTATAATTCCATGTTCCAACTGTAGTTATTCTTATTTACAGAGGAGAAACTCCTGGCTAAAGAAGGGTATGTGGGCTGGGTGTGGTGGCTCACACCTGTAATCCCAGCACTATGAGAGGTCAAGGCAGGTGGATTGCTTGAGTTCAGGAGTTTGAGACCAGCCTGAGTAAGAGCAAGACCCTGTCTCTACTAAAAATAGAAAAATGTAGCCAGGAGTTGTGGCAGGTACCTGTAGTCCCAGCTACTCAGGAGGCTGAGGCAGGAGGATTGTTTGAACCCAGGAGTTTGAAGTTGCTGTGAACTGTGATGATATCATGGGTCTGTAGCCTGGGCAGTAAAGCCTGGGCAAAAAAAAAAAAAAAAAAAAAAAGTAAGGTTGTGTAACTTGTCCAAAGTCAACATAATTTCAGAGGGGAAAGGACTTCTGGGAAGTGTGCTTGATTTCTCTTTCCTTCACTCATGTGTTCCACACTGGAGACCAGGCATGAGGCTCTGTGTCAGGCCACCCCCTAGCTCTTGAATGTTTGGTGGGCAGCAAAACAGACATGGTCCTGCACTGAATGAGCTCAGGTCTAGAAGGGAAATAGGCACTAAACAGATAAACGAACTCCAATTACAGATTTCATTAATTCTACGAAGGAAAAGAACATGTCCTGCCATGTAGACCTGGGGAATTGTCTAGAGTTGTGGCTGTTCAGGTGGTATTAATCTCAGTAGTAAGTTCCCTTGCCACACAAAGAGATGAAAAGGCAAAGCCTGTCACCAAATAAGATGAAACTTACTGGTGATACTGTCAGATCAGCAGTCAGCTCCTTGTAGACACTTAACCAGGTGCTTTGTACTAAGATCTGGGGATGTTATCATTGTGACAACTTTGCTAAGTAGTTATCATGCCCAGTTTTAGAGATGAGAAATTGTGAACAGGAGAGTTTGCTGGATACCCAGGATTATCTTGTAAATACCATCATTGGTGCTTAAACCTAGTTTGTTTTGGTTCTAAAATCCAAGCTTTTAGATGAACTGAATCATGTAGCTTCCCTCAGATAGCCCAAATTATTGAAATTAATTTTTTTTTTTCAGTTTTTGGTCGGGGCTGGGTTTCACCACCTCCGGTATATGGGGGGGGCTGGCACCCTACTCCTTGAGCCATGGGTGCCACCCTGAAATTAATTTTCTTAATTCTTTTTTTTTTTTTTTTTTTTTTTTTTTAAAAAACCCAAAAAGGTAACCCCAGTTAAAATTGCAAATCAAAAACAAAA
>CAUYON010151982.1:0-59158 GCA_963573935.1 Arctocebus calabarensis | reverse complement strand
GTGCTGTGTCTGCCTTGTCGTTACTTGGAGGGGTTGGTCTACTCTGATTATTCATATTGCCAGAGTTTTTCCATTGATTCTGCCCCATGGTTGTTTTTCACTGTTGCATCTGGCCCTTCAAGTGGTGGGTGCAGGGCTATGCGGTTATCTGGGAAGTTTTTGGCCAGTGGTAGGCCTGCAGAGAGGCCTGGCGGTGGCAAATGTGGTCCCTGGAAGAAGGCTGTCCTGCAGAGGCCCCATGGGTGTCAGGCAGAGGCCCACGCAGTTGCCAGGAGTGACCCTGGCCAGGGGCCTGGGGGTCACGGGCGGAGTCCCTGGCAGAAAGCAGACCTACAGAAGCCTGGCAAGTGTGGGATGCAGGGCTAGGTGGTCACCAGGGGAGTTCCTGGCTGGGGGCAGGCCTGCAGAGGCCTGGCATTCGCTGGCAGAGTCTCTGGCAGAAGGCTGGTCGGCAGAGGCCCCATGGTGCCAGGTAGAGGCCCGTACGGTCACTGGGACTGTCCCTGGTCAGGGATGGGCCTGTGGGGGTCCTGCAGGTGCCAGGCAGAGGCCTGTGCAATCGCCAGGGGTGTTCCTGGCCGGGGGCAGATCTGCGGAAGCCCGGCAAGCATGGGCGGCAAGACCAGGTGGTTGCCACAGGAGTTCCTTGCCTGGTATGGGCCTGCCGAGGCATGGCGGTTGCAGTCGGAGTTACTGGTAGAAGGCAGGCCTGTGGAAGCCCTGAAGGCTTGGGCGCAGGGCCACATGGTTGCCGGGGGATTTACTGGCCAGGGGTGGACCTGCAGGGGCACTGCGGGTGCCAGGCAGAGGCCTGCATTGTCGCTAGGGGAGTTCCTGGCTGGGGGCAGACTTGCAGAGGCCTGGAGGTTGCCGGCAGAGTCTCTAGCAGATGGTGGACCTGTGACGGCCTGGCAAGCACGGGTGCAGGGCCAGGCAGTTGCCGGGGGAGTTCCTGGTCGTGGGCTGCCCTGCAGAGGCCTGATGGTTGCAGGCAGAGTTCCTGGGAGAAGGTGTACTTGTGAAAGCCCTACAGGCTTGGGGTACAGGAACACATGGTCACCAGGGGATTTGCTGGCCAGGGGCGGACCTGTGGGGACCCTGCAGGTGCCTGGTGCAGTCACTGGGGGAGTTCCTGGCCAGAGGCAGACCTGCGGAGGCCTGGCGGTTGCCAGCATTTTCTAGCAGAAGGCAGGCCTGCAGAAGCCCAGCAAGCACGGGGCGCAGGACCAGGCAGCTGCCAGGGAATTCCTGGTCGGGAGATGCCTGGCAGTTGTAGGAGGAGTTCCTGGCAGAAGGCAGGCCTGCAAATGCCCTGCAGGCTCGAGGTGCATGACCACATGGTTGCCAGGGGATTTACTGGCCAGGGGCGGACCTGTAGGGTTCCAGTGGGTGCCAGGTGGAGGCCCGTGCAATCGCCGGGGGAGGAGTTCCTGGTTGGGGGTAGACCTGCAGAGCTCTGGCAGTCACAGTCAGAGTTTCAAGCAGACAGCGGACCTGTGGAAGCCTGGCAAGCAGGGGGCGCAGGGCCAGGCATTCACCTGCAGCTTCCCTGGCCAGAGGGGAGGGAGGCTCACTGCAACCCCCCCCCAGACTTTTCCCAAGGGGGGGCTTGTTCTGGCAGCTGGGGTGGGGATGCTGCTCAGGAACGTCCTCCCTCAGTCTTAGCGGGGGTTAGGCTTCTGGTTTGTCAGATAAGGGAGGAAGGGTGTACAATAAGTTCAGAATGGTGGGAAAAACTTTAGTTCAGTTTTTCTGCCTAAGCATTAGAGTTTTCAGAGTCACACCGGGGTGCTCAGGGGAAGCAGACCTCACTTCCCACAGCACTCTTCCATGGGGTGAAACAAGAGGTTCAGAGTTCACCTCTTGTCTGATGCTTCCTTTCTTGGGTTCGCAGCCAGTCTCAGCAGTCTTCTGACCCACAGAAATCACTTCTCCCTCTTGGCTGGGCTCCCAGTATTCAGCTTAATTGTGCAGTTTCTGGAGGTTATTTTCCCTTTTGGACAGGAGCCTTTTTCGGAAGCTGCTTCCAGTCAGCCATCTTGCTCTGCCCCCCTGGGGTTTCTTCTTAAAAGGGCACTAATCTCATGGTAGTGGGATCCCACCCCCATGACCTCATCAAAGCTTAATTACCTTCCAAGGGCCCCTTTTTTATACATCATATCCCATGAGAATTTAGGCCTTTAACATAAGAATTTTGGGGGAACTCAAACATTTAGGCTATAATACACTAAAAGAATAGAAATTAGGGGAAAATATCTGATTTATTTAATAAAGATAAAATAGGAAATGCAAAGCAGTGAAAAAGTACAAAATAATTAAAAGTTTAAATTAATGGTATCATTTTTCCTTGATCATATAAGCTGTTTTGAGAAGGCATATTCTAATAACCAATTAAATAAATGTATTGCATAATCAGTGACTGAGATAAGAAATCAATTATGCTTCTGTGGAATAAGGACAATAGGATAAACAAGGATGATTTCCTAGAAAAGATGGCTTTGGGGCAAGGGTCTGAAGAATGGGTTGAATTGGAATAGCACGGGAAAAATATGGAAAACAATATGGAAAATTTCCAAAGCAGATCACTGGGATTTGATGGAGAGACCTGTATTAGTTTATTATTATTTCATACCAAATCACAACAAACTTGGCAGCTTAAACAACACAAACATATTATCTTATAGTTTCAGAGAGCAGGAGTCTAGTACATGTCTTGCTGAGCTAACAGCAAACTATTAGAACGGCTATGTACTTTTCTGAAGGCTGTACAGGAGAATTTTTTCCTGCTGATTAGGGTTATTGGCAGAATTCAATTCTTCGTAGTTATAGGACTCACACCTCAGCTGTAACAGGTGATTCGTTCCTGCCTTCTAGGGCAGTGTTTTTCAACCTTTTATTATCTCACAGCACACTTGAACTTATAGTTGACTTCTGCAGTACACTTAAATTATGTTGATCAAAAAAAAAAAAAAAAGAAAAAAAGAATATACTTACTGTGTTTTGAAACTTCTTTCAGACATAATTTAATTAATGATCTTTTAACAATTTTCAAGATGCACCTAAGATCTTTTCATGGCACACAAGTGTGCTATGACACACTGGGTAAAAATCACTATTCTAGAGACTGTTGCATTAGTTGGCCACTGACCCCTTCCTCCACCAGGAAAGCCAGTGGTTTGAGTTTTTTCAGTTCACAATTCTCTGAAAGTTTCAGGAAAGTTTCTTTGATTTTAAGGGCCCATGTGATTAGATTGTGTTCTCTTGAATCTTTTAGGATACTCTCCCCATCTCAAGGTCCATAGCCTTAATCAAGTCTGCAAAATCCCTTTTGCCCTGTAAGGTAACATTCACATTTTTCAGGAACCAGGGTATGTAACTCTTTGGTGGTTATTATTCCATTTACCACAGGCCATCTGGAAGAAACTGAGGGTTCAATTGAAAGGATAAAGGATAATACATGTCTACCTGGGATCTGTCTTGAAGGACTCCAAAATGAGCAGGGTTAGGATACATTTTAATATTTGATAAGATATCAAACATTCTATATTTTTATAGTCATAAAAAGTTTTTGTCTGATCCTGGTAGGGGAGCAGCTATGAGACTGTGATGGAAGCCACATTTCAGATTCTACACAGCATTTTACGCCCCTATAGGAGTTTAAATATATTCTGAAGGACAACGGGGAGCCTCTGACATATTTTTATACATTAAGAGCAAGATCATATTAAAATCACATGTTAAGACATTTCTCTGCCACTTAGAAGAGAGATTAAGAACTAAAATCTAGTGGTTCAAACTTCCTAATGCTGAAGCCCTTTAATACAGTTCCTCTGGGTCATGACCTACAGGTTGAGAACTGCTGAAGAGGATGGAATTAAGAAATCTACTTTGAGGGCTTAAATTAGAGTAGATTAAATGAATGTGGAGACCACCAGAAGCACAACTGTGGTCTGGCAGAGTGAAACCCAGGCGTCGGAATCAGAACATTTGGGTTGGAGCTATGGTTGTTTTGCAGAAGGGTGCTGCTTGTTAAACATTCAGGAAGTCTATGAGCTGGAGATGAAACTGTTGGCAGCTTGATAATACCTACAATGGGGGATATTTATACCAGGAAATCAGAAAATACTCTTCTGGGTACCTTTAGAGCCAGAGGCCCAGAATGTACATGGTGGCATGATATTGAAATCCTATAAATCTCTCAGTTTTGATGCAGGGAAGCCAGTGTAAGTTCTGCTCACTTCATAAGATTGTCTTAGAGTCTAAGAAGAAAATTAGGTAGTATACACGAGGAAGCAAGCTGGTTAGAACTTTGTCAGAGAAAAGTAGCATCATTGTTGAGATCCTGTGAATAGAACCTTAGAAAAATTTCACATCATTAACAATTTTCAGTAGCTCAAATGTGTTCTCATTACTAGAATATGACTTATCTGGATTATTGTAAATAGAAACGTACATGCCTAGGTAAAGAAACATGTGTTCCTCATATGCAAATATATTCAAACCTATAAATATATACACAAAGAAAGTTCAGGAGACTTATGAACTTCTTTCTCATCTTCTTTTATCAAGTATGTATTCACTTAAGAGATGAGTGCCTTTTAAGTTTATATTTAATTAAGATATGGATGCCTACAATCCTAGCAGTCTGGGAGGCTGAGAGGGAAGGATCACTTGATACCAGGAGTTTGAGCAAGAGCAAAACCACATCTCTACTAAGAACAGAAAAATTAGCCCAATGTCATTGGGCATACCTGTTGTCCCATCTGTTCAAACAGTTGAGGCAGAAGGATCACTTGAGCACAAGTGTTTGAGGTTGCAGTGAGCTATGATGACACCGATACACTCAAGAAAAAAACACAGAGAGATTAGGAAAAAAGAGGTATATGGAGATATAAATGTCAGTGTCATTCTCATGAATGATTGGCAAATGAAGTTTTAGATCTCTAACCAAAAGTGTTAGCTCACTAACTACTGAAAGTGTTAGCTCACACATTTTAGCTCACTCCACCCCGGAAATAGACCAACAACCTCTCAATCTCAATTTTGGGCCTTACTCAAAAATGGCAGTCATCTCATCATAAGTCAAGTCTTCCCCTGTGTGCAGAACAGATGGTTCAAAAGGGCACCTTTCTTTGCTAGCTAGCTGGTTCTAAAAGACAAAGAAAAGAACATATATGATACCATACCAAAATGTTCATGCAAGTTTCCTTCCTTTAAAATAATGTATCATAAGAAAAGCATTCCTCCCTCCCTGGGGAAGAGCGAGCCAGGGAGAAGAGAGAGACAGGGCTTTGACTACAGCCGAGGTTCAGTGCTGGCTAAGGGGCCCTCAAACCCCTGGGAAGCTCCTAGTAATAAGGAAAAGGAAGGGAACAAAAACCCATTTACATCATGGAAGGGAACAAAAACTCATTACTACTATTGAATTGCTAATTTAGTTTTTAGGAATGCCATTAATTTTTATATAAGTATAGGAATCCATACATATGTTAGTAGTAATAATTCAGCTACATGAAAGCATAAGAATTGGAGACATCCAGGCAATGTAATAGGACAGTGAATTGATCTCAACTTTTGCAAAACAAAAATAATACTGTACTGCAAAACCAAAAATGTGCTTTTTGTTAATTTATTTATCTCACTTATAGGAGCTTAATTTATATTTAATAAAAAACATTAAAGGAGGATATAATGCAAGGACTACAAAAGATAAAACATCTTTCACATAAAGCAAGGTATTGTGCTTGAAAGGTGAGGCCATTTTTCAGCTCAAAATTTATTTTATAACATGGGTCCCACCATAGAATTTTTGCTATTTTTCTTTTATCTATAAGTCATTTCTCTACAAAGAATAATCAAGATTTCCGGGAACTACTGACATATTCAGAAATTCTGAATAAAGAGTTCTATCTTGGCCATGTCTCCTTGAGAGCCGTTAGCAAGAAATAGGTGGTTATAAAATCAAATGAAAAAATATGACTTCAATGGCCAAATATGTTTTAGTGTCAGACATAATTAAGAACTCTGGATACAAATGTTATATTTAATTTATGTTGTAGCCTAAACACTTGCCCACTATGTTGTGATTATGGCCAGTGGGTGTCATTCTTCAGAGCTAATTCATTTGGAGTATATTGAGGAAAAAACATCCCATGAGCATTAATAATGGAGGAAAATCAAATTTTGGAACTTTGCCAGCGATTTTGTGCTCACCATTTTATGTGTCAACCAAGAGGAAGCTGGCTACATCCTGAAATCATTTCAGTTAAGATTTTGGTTGCATAGAACATCAGTGTTAGCCCAACTGCAGAAGTATACAGTGTAGCCAATTCATGCAGTCACAACTCAGAAATTATTCCTCACACACACTGTTCTCATAGCAAAGCCACCAGAATATCCCCTACTGTTTGCTTATCAGAGTTATCATCACCCCTTACCTAAGAGTGTCTATCCTTGGAAGAAAAAAGGATTCGACTAAGCAAAGTTAGTGTGTGGCTGCTTCTTCAAAGAAGGCAACAGATTTTGTGAAGGCAAAGTTTGCATACAAAAAAGAACAATAATTATTTCCAAATGGATCTCTTTCTATCTTTAGTGATAGCATCCATCTGCCAATTGAGCAAAGGAGCCTGTATCCTAGTAAGCAGGAAACTTACTTCTCAAACACCACTTAAACCTCTGAGTTGAAGGGGGGAAAGGAGAACATATGATTTTCAATACTAAAAACACTTCCAAAAATTGCATGTTTTCATAGTCACCCACAATCTTAATCTAATTAAAAGCTAAAAAATACTAGAAATTTCCAACTTTTAAAAAAAGTATCAAAGTCCCATGGACTGAGCACATGGTAAACACTCAATAAATAAGTGTGATCTTTCCAAGAAAGCATGTTAATTTTTGTAACATCCTTCACTCTCAGACAATACAGTAAGGTCAATAAGAGGTATTAGTTAAGATTGAATAAAAATTTTCCCCTCCTTAAGGTCTAATAATTTCTCCTGGAAGCATTTTTTCTCCCAAATTTCCACATTAGATCAGGATTACTCTAATGTTCTTTACAGAGATGTAGAAGATCTTTTAAAGCTGAGATGTATAAAATTATTTTTTCATAGTATATAACTCCAAACATTTGGCTCTTTTATCTTATTTTCTTTGAAAAACAGAACAAAATATGTTGATTGAGTCTTACCAGACAAAGAGAAGAATGCTTGCATCTTGGATGGTAAATAACTATGTCATCCTCATTTAGAGTATGGGAAGATTCTCCATAACTATTGTACTGTGAGGATTAATTTTCTGTATTTCATGTATTCAACTTTTCTATATCATACTGTATTTTCAGTTAAAGCAAACATAAACGTATTGACTCAATTTCCTTTTGAGAGGCAGAGTCAATCAGAATCTTGGAATATCTCATAATGGCTAATTAGTTATTGCTTTTATTAATGCTTTTTTAAAACACACATTGAGCTAGATGCTAAGATTCTGGAACCAGAGGAAGCTGACCCAATGATTTTCCACTTATGTTCCGATGTGTCAACATTAGCTGGATATGAACAGATACTGAAGTGAAAAAATTTCAGCAATATCTTCCCTAAAGTGTCATCTTTTTAGCCTATAAAAATTTAGGAGATTTCTCACTCCATCAAAACCTGACTTACAGTGGGTAAAGTGCTTAAACTCTCAAAAATTCCATTTTCTCATCTATAAAATGAAAATAACAAAACTTACCTTGCAAGATCTAGTAATGATTAAATTAGAACAAATGGCTGAACACTGTATTCTTTCTTTTATATGACATTGCTGGAAAGGCAAAACCTTAGGCACAAACCAGATCAATTATTTGTCGGTGACTGGAAACAAAGACCGAAAACTGACTAGAAAAAGGATAACAAGGTAAATTTGTCAGGGGAGGATGTTTATTTGTTGTCTATATCAGTTGTTTGTGGTGTTTGCACAAGGATTTGGATTGTCAAATCTCATCATGGACTTTTACTTTACATAAATTATGATTCAACAAACCTGATTTTTTTAACGAGCGTATGCAGTAAGTTTCACACACAATACAGACTCAATGAACATTTTCTCTTTTCATGTCCTCCCTCAAAAAAGCTAATCATAACAGTTACTGAAGTTAATGTTCTTTATTTTGGGAAGTATTATTGAAAGTCAAAGAAAGCATTTTCATTTTTAATTCATTACTAAGTACTTTATATTTCCATAAGGACAAAACAAAGATTCATAATTTGATTTTTGGAATTTGAATTTGTCAAGGTCCCTTGAAAATAATCACAAAATGGCTAGCAATAAAATATACTAAAATCCATAAACAATCAATCATAGAGTGATCCTATATAGATATAATACCTATTTTTATTACATTTGCTTTAAATAGTTTTCTGCCAATGGACCAAAAAAAAAAAAAATGAAATGAAAAACAAATAGAAAGTAAACACAATGAGGAATCGCATGTTTATATTTAGTCATTTAGCACACTCACTGTGGATTGTATTCTGTTCCGGGAACTATGGACCGAGGGATGAATAAATAGAATTTCTGTCCTCAAGGAACTCATACTGTGTAGTGATCTAAAGACATGTATGGTGAATTTGACCCTCTGCTGTGAGTCTAAACCCAATCTAGACAAACAAATGCACTACATTCCATAACTACCCTAGGCATAACAGTAAGCTGGGCTTCTGAGGCTTGATTTTATTACCACATTTGTTTCAGAGTAGCATATTTGGATCTCTGACAAATAAGAAAACATGATCTTAAGTCAGGCTTGCTCATTGGAGAAAGAAATAGAATAAAGAGGCAGGAGAGTTTGGGAAAGTTATGGTCAAAAATTCTGTTTTAGGAAAAACACCCTACACTAGCTAAAAATTTTTAGAAAAAAAATGAAGAAGCAATATAAAATATTCCAGTGAAAAAATATCTTAGACCAAATGCTTTCATAGCTGAATTTTGTCAGACTTACAAAGAATTAATCCTACATAGCAGAACTTATTTCATAACATTGAGAAGGAAAGAAATCCCGAACTTGTTCTATGAAGCCATTATCACCTTGATACTAAAGCCACTAATGGACACAACAAAAAAAATAAAACTACAGACCTATATCCCTTATGAATATAGATGCAGAAATTCTCAATGAAATTCTAGCAACACATCAGCAGCACATCAAAAACATAATGCACCATGACCAAGTGGGCTTCATCCCAGGGATGCAAGGACAGTTTGACATACAAAAATCAATAAATATGATTCACCACCTACACAGAAGCAAAAACAGAGACTATACAATCTTCTCAATAGAGACAGGAAAACATTGGACAAAATTTAGCACCCTTTTATGATAAGAACTCTTAATATACTAAGCACAGATAGAACAGATCTCAAAATAATAAAATCTATATATGACAAACCCACAGCCAACATCATACTAAATAAGAAAAAATTGAAAACATTCCTGCTTATATCTGAAGCTAGACAAGGTTGCCCACTGTCACCACTTTTATCTAATGTAATGCTGGAAGTCCAAGCCAGAAACAAGAGAAGCAAATTGATTCAAATGGGGAAGAGGCCAAACTATTGCTCTTTGCTTATCATACAATATTTTTTTATCTAGAAAACCTTAAAGAGTCTGCTAAGACAATCCTGGAATTAAGAAATAAATTCAGCAGAGAATTTGGTTATAAAATCAATGTACACAAATCAGTAGCATTCCTATATGCCAATAACAATCAAGCTGAGAATCAAGTCAAAAACTTAATGCCTTTCACAATAACAACAAAGAAAATAGAATAACTAGGAATATATTTAACCAGGGAGATAAGGTAAAAGACCACTTCAGGAAGAACTATGAGTCACTGAGGAAGGAAATCACAGAGTATATAAATAAATGGACAAAGGCAGTATGCTCACAAATCAGTAGGATCAACATGTTATAATGTCTACACTACCCAAAGTGATCTCCAGATTCAACACATTCCCCCTAAAAATTCCAAAATCATATTTCACAGATCCATAAAAACTAATTCTATCCTTCATATGGAACCAGAAAAGAGCCTGAATAGACAAAACAACCTTAAGCAAAAAGGGAAAAGTGGGAAGCATCACTTTACCAACATTTTAAATATAGTTTTAAAGCTTGAGTATATTTCTGTCCGGAAAGGTGACTGTGAAGCAGAAATGACTTTATTTATCATGATTATGAATACTGATGTATATTTCATAGTTACATTGGGATGCTCATCAATGGTTGGGTAACAAATGAACAATAGTCATGATTGGGTAACATTAGTTGGCCAAATCTTCAGAAGAAATAGAAAAATATAGTAGGAGCCCTATAGGGGTTAACTTTTTTAACTGTAGCATGGAATTCAGGGGCTTCATTGATCTAAGTCTAACCTATCTTTCAACTATCTTTAAATCATGAAATTTAATTTCCTCAGCTATCCTTTCTGGTAGTTATTATTATTCCCATTTTAGGGATGAGAAAATTATAGATTGATCAAGTGACTTATCTAAAGTAACACAATCAGTCAGTGACAGAGATGGAGTTTGACCTCAGCCAATCTGTGTTCCAATTCCTTCTCTTGACTCCACATGATATAGTGATATACTGAGAGCATGGGTAGATATATAACTAAAGAGTAGGGATAATATCTGGAAAATCTTGTTTCATCCTAACAATAACTCAATAATTTAGTTACAATTATTATCCCAATTTTATATAATAGGTAGTAGCTAAAGGCTATATATAACATATCCAAGAAAAGATTAGTAGTAAGTGGCATATCTCAAGAGGATCTACCTCTAGAGTCCAAGCCAATTGTTGTTCAAGTTGATATCTGCCAAGGTAGATATCTAAAACTCCCTCTACACCTGGCTAATTTTTTCTGTTTTGAGTAGAGGTGAGGTCTTGATCAAGTTGGTCTTGAACTCCTGACCTCAAGTCATCCTCCTTCTTTGGCCTCTCAGAGTGCTAGGATTATAGACATGAGCCACTGTGCCTGGTCACAGCTTTCTTTTTTCACAACTCTTTCCAGTGTGCCCTGGGTAAAGAATAATGCCAAGACATACCAAAATCTATACCTTTGAACGCATATCTCTTCTGTCTGATTGACTTTTGCTGCTTATATAGTGGAAAAATGATTATATTTTTCTAAGTTTCTAGACTTTCAAGTACTTTGTCAAAGAAATTGAACTGTTAGCTTTCCTAAATTGAAAGTCTGTCTTCCTTACCAGGCCATCAACTCCTGAGAAGCTGGCACTGGATCTGAATTAACACCGCCAGTGGTATAATGAAGTTGACTTGTACAGACTGAGAAAAACTACTGTTAAATATACCAAAATTTTGTGCAGCATTTAAGTTTTTGGAAGCCCAAAGTCATCTATCGTGAGAATATTTAAACCATGGAGATTGGCAGACAGTATACAAAAAATGTTCAAAAAAGTTTATTGGATAAATAGGTTATATTAGAGTAAGTTTTAAAGTAATACTTTTAAGTTGCAATGGTTTAAATTAAATAAAGTTAGTTCAAAATACAAGAATAATGGGTAGTAGAGACAGAGATGAATGAAGACACACCTTTTTGGAAATAGCTAGTCCAGAAAAATAAATCTAAATTATCAGAGATGAGATAGAGTGGTGATTATAAAAGATAAAACCATAACCAAACTAAGAAAATAGATGCCTATAATCATTCCTGCCATATAGAATTCACAAAGATAAAATACAGTATAAGAAATGTTTTACAAATGATACTACATATGATATATATAGTTTATAAATTACAATTGCTGCTATTGGATTCAAGGCAGTTGATACAGGCTTTACATAACATGTTGGCTTTCTTCTATTCAGAAGAAAAGGAGTTATAACTCTTTGAGAATTGGTAAATTGTGTTGTTTCTGATGGTAGAGACAGGCAAAGAGTTTGGGCTTCCTGGCCCAAGGCCTCAGAGTGAGACAAGACAGAACTGTGGATCTCTCACCCACACTCCACCCCTCTACACGTGGGACGGGATTGAATGCTTCCTGCACCTTTAGATAAATAACTATGTACAATCATGCTTGTGTTGTAGCTGTTTGGCATGTTACCCCTTTTCCCCTCTGGGTGTAAAAGTGTACAGGACCTTCCCCCCGAGCAGACTGCAGATTAAGGATGGTGGGTGGCAGAACGTAGATCGTAGACTTACCACATAGCAGCCCAGCTTCCCAGCCACCAGGAGCTGGATAAGGGGGAGCTGTGAGCTGCCTGCCCTACTGAACAGACGACATAGCATATCTGCCCACCAGTGCCTCAGTTTCTCTCCAGTTTGTCTGAAATCAACTGTTTGCACAACACTGATCACCATATTCTCATCTATTTTGCAAAATTCTTTTTTTTAAATAATAAGAGAGAAAAAGAAGAGCAATAAGTGAGGTTCAAACCTCACACTTCTACGCTCCAGACAACACTGCCTTGTGCTAGAAATGGCTTTATCTCCTTCTGCTTCAACTCCCCTTTGGACTTCCCATGGGTTTTGCACCCTACAAATCATGATCATTAGAAACACGTTAGCTGCAGACATTTCTGGAGAGGTTTCTCGGGGCCTTTTAAAAAACATTTCTCTTATGTATATTATTCCTACCAAATTATATTTCTTCTGGGAAAAGGTTTGAAAAGTTCGCAACTTCCTTGTTTCAATCCTTCATATTATCCCACTTATTACAGCCATAAAAAGCAAGTAAAGAAGTCTGACCAGATGCAATTGGCTGAGAGTAAGTAGCCGTTTCAGAAGTGTGGAAGGCCTTGTGCTAAAATCCTTTATGAAGCCAGAAGCAGTAAATATTTAAATGACTCCTTTACATCTCCTAAATGCAGGATAATGTCCTGGCTATTTGGTAATGACATCATTAAACAGAAATCCTTTCAGCTGCAGCACCAAGATGCTTTCTAGTAACTTCTGCCAAGTTACATGCTTTAGAGCTCCTTGTTCTTCATGCCCCCTCACAATTTTATGACAGGTTCTGATTAAATAAATGGAGGATAGTGGTTAAGTATGGACTTCAGTGTCACAAAGCTAAAAATCTGAATTTGAATTTTTCTTCTGTCTTTTATTAGTTACTTATCATTTTTCTGAGTTTCAGCTTCAACACCTTTAAAGTAGAATTAGAGATCATTCTAAATATGTCTGAGAAAGAGTGAGATAATTAAATCAACTAATCACATAAGGTGTTATTGATGTCATCATCACATAATTATAAATCAATGTCACCGAAATCATTATCAAATTTAAGCAATATTAAGGGGTGACACTGGTCATTGTAGACTAATTCTTGACCTCTAGGTCAATAAGATCATTTCAAAATGCAAGCTGCCAAAGTTTATTATTTATGAAAAACATTTGGCTCATTAAAGCTCAAGTGCCACAGCTCGTGATTGGGACCTATGCTTTCACATAATGTGATGTGATCAGATAACTCACATTCAAAAATATCCATTGTGCCATAAAACATTAGTTACAGTGATCAATTTCTGGAATGACAGCACAATGTTTTGGTGGCTTAACACAATAAAGGTTCATTTCTTATTTATGTTATAGCAAATTTACATTGGCTAGGGTGGAAGATTATTTCTGCTTCATCCAGTTATTCAGAGTTCCAGGCTTCTTCCAGGTAATGGTTTTGAGGTCTAGCGTCTTGGCCTGTTCCACTGACTCTTTAATCTGGCTTCCAGATGGGAAAGACAAGAGAGTGCAAGAGCCAGGCCTAGAAGTGGTATGAGTCACGTTCATGAAAATTCTAGTGTTTCAAAATTGGACACAAGGCTGCCACACGTAATTTCAAAGAAGGTTGGAAGACGTCGTCCACCTATATGCTCTGATGGAAAATAAAACAGATTTGGTGAATATCGCTAGTCTCTGTCACAGGTTTCTAGTGTAATTAAGTCATTGATTTAATTAATTGAAACTAAAATACAATTTAATAGTGGCATGATTTTCCTTGTTGCATTTATAAAAATAATGAGTAGTCTATTTCCCCCTTTCTTGTTACTGTAACATTAGTAGCTCTTTGGTTAATTCAGTGGCAGACGCAGTTGTTTTAGAGTCCATGGCCCTGAACTCTATATGCCTGGGCTCTATCATTGGTCCAATGGAGTTGGTACCTCTGGAGATGGAATCCTCAAGTATTGCAGAGAACAGAGTTCTCTCACGACCAGGATGATGGTCTTCTAATTAGTGTATATACTTGTGAAGCTTCCAGATGAGATAAAAGGCTTTCTCTCCTTCATATGGATATGAAATCCTCTTCATTTGAATGATGAATGCTTTGTGTCATAAAATTAAACTAAATTACAAGGAAAAAACAGGCAGTCAAATTCTTCTGAGATTTTAATCTGTATCTATTGATACAAATATAGAAATAGCTGCATGTTTAAAAATGACTTTTAGTGTTAACAGAAGAAGAGCCAGGACTGTAGGAGCCACGGAAGGTTCTAAACGGCCTCTGATCCACGTTACATCCAGGGCAGGAGAGGCTGCCAATCTTTTAGGAGACCTATTGCCGTCATAGCTTATAGAAATTGACTTCATGATAGAATCCTTATCTACACACTGCTAATTTTGACCTAGTCTAATCTGGTACAGCTTACTTTTAAGGCTTACTCATATCACAACATAACTCACCCTTCCATTTCTCTTGCTGACATGGCCTGTTCATGGCATCCCTCCCCTGTGATAAACTTCTCTTATGATTCATTGTCATTAGGGATGTGCTAAATCATTTGATATTACCCTGAAAAGAGGCTAGCACTCTTACTTTAACAGATACATTTAGTTGTTCACACTTCTGTGACCATGTTTATCAAAACTTTCAAAGCTATTTTCTCATGAGTATAATATGAGACAGAAGCAGAGAGACCACAGAAAAGAGAGACTGATTTTTCCCTGTTTTATTCATAAAATCAAAAGATAATTAGATGAAACTATTATGATGACATAGAACATTTTTGTGATTAACCATCAACCATTACTATAGCTTGGTTTGAAGAAAAGTGGCAGGTGGCACATTTTCATATTCCCTCCCCTACAGAACCTTGTTTATATGTGAGCTTTATATCCCTTGGAAAATCTAAGACTTACAATTGCTCAGAGTAAGCACCAACCTAAGTTCCAATCTAATTTCAGAAGTTTGAATCTTTTTTTTAAAGTATTAGAAAGAATTCAAAATTTAGCCATTTGTTGTCTCTGAATGCCATTTACGTTTTAGTGTTCAGCGATTATTACAATAACATGCCATTAAATTATGACTGAATTTATCTAGATTCTACATTCCCCAAGAAAGTTGCTTTTATGTATTAAGTATTTCCAGTATTAAGAAATTTCCATTTAACCAATGAAATCTCTGCACACAGAGTTCAAAGGTAGAAAGTTCTGTTTTTCTAAATTCTGATAGTCACATGACTGTTATCAGTTGGCCATGTACAAGATTCTAAAAGCCCACAGAAATGAGTTACTTGTAAGTGCAAACCCCCAAATACTTAAATATTTCTGAATGGATGATGCAATAGTGCATTTCAAAACTATTAAGAAATGAGTATAATTGTGATGGATGTGTTACTTAGTTCAGTATAAGCATTTCACATTATATATTAAAGCCGTACCCTGAATCCCATAAATGTGTCAATGTACAAAGTTATGATTTAATAAAAAAAAAAAAACACAGTTACTCCATGTCAAAAATAATTAAATAAGTACTCTAACCAAATACCTTTTTATATATATGTATATAAAAGCAAGTGATTTCCATGGCTTGTGGGATTTGTGGTTTAATGTTATTTGTGTCTTTATTCATTTGTTATGAGGTTTTTTTTTTTCTTTTTGGAAAGGGATATAGATAGACTCACTATTTGTGACACACGGTGTAGGCATATGAAAAGATGAAAAGATTGATAGCAATTTCAGAGCAGATGACATGGAAGCCCACTTTCTTTTTCCATCAGGAGACATGCCAGAACTAGCGGAGCCTGACGTGCTGTGAAAAGCCTCCCGATGAAGCTCCCACATGGTGGCAGTTGCATATGTAGAAAAAGGGAAGCAGGGACTATCTAGGTCAATATATAATAATGGGAATGTCCTGGGAGAGAAAATCATCTTTTTAAAAGGGCCAAGGCCCAGGAGTTCAGCCTGGGGCATCTGCCTATTCTTCTAATGAGATCTCTCAGATCTGCAGAGGCGGCTGCTTGCTCAATTACAAAAGGGAGAGGGAAGAGCGTCCAGGGCCGGCCACATCTGTCTCTCCTACTCTCCTCTACTAAACTGTCCATAATCATTCTATGTCATTTCCCTAATAAGAACATTTACTTGATTGTTTTACACAGTATTTTAAATTTTGTATGCCATGTTTTATTCCGTACATGTCTTTTACAAATGCATCATCCCATTTTATGTCTAGAATAAGTAAAAGGCCCACCTTGAGTGTTATCCTGACTCAAACCTGAGATTATTAAAGACCTGTGAGATGTCATAGTTTTTCCAAATTCGTTCAATCCTTTTAAGACATTGCTTGAAGCTGAGCTCCAGCCTACTAAATTATAATTATGTGTGTGTGTGTGTGTGTGTGTGTGTGTGTGATACATTTTTCATGGAATCTTCATGGTATTCATTAGAACGACTAGTATTCTGTTTTCCTTTTCATTTGGTGGATGAGGAGAGATGAAGATTAGATTGAATAAGCCCCCCCCCAAAAAAAAGATTGAATAAGCAAGTTGCAGAATGAAGGAGGTCACACAGCTAAGAAGTAACCTATTTAACCTCCAGTGAGGTCTGTGGGACATATGTATATATACTAACCATCACAAACCATTATATTTACATTTGATATTCTTAAACAATGAGAGAGAGAGAGAGAGATTCCACCTAATTAGAATAGTCTACTATTATACAACTTGTAAAGCTTTTATGGAATCTGAAAGACCTGTTAGAGTAGAAGAGAGTTATACTGACTGCTTCAGAGAGGCAATGGAAATTAAATGGTCAGTTGAGTGTTGTTGCTGTCAGGACCAGCTTAACTCTTTTAATTTTATAGTAACATTTATTGATTTAGAGTCTCCAAACCACAGTGAACAGATTATGCAGCAGTAAGTGGATAGTGACTATAGTAGCTACGTTATGTTAACTGCATCCTTAAAATAAATGTTACCATATCCCAGTTTTCCTTGAGAATAATTTCAGTTGTGTCAAATGAGCTTGGTTCAGTAATTTTACACAATACATAACACGGTGAAGAGAACTCAGACCACCAGCCCTCAGCTTAAAAGTCTCCTCTGCATTGGGGGACAGAATAAAGGAGGTGGTGTAGTTCTTCCTTATCATTTCTGCCATCCGGTCCCTAATAATGATCAAATGAGGCAGCTTCGATACAATATGCTAATCCAAGAACAGAAACCGTTTTCGTTACAAGGAAAATTAAAATAAAGATTGGAAACAAAAGGGATCTATGAATAAAATCGTTAAAATTAAAAGCTAATTTGGCAACAATTGAAAGAAGTGTAATGATATAATATAAACCTAAATTAAAGCTTATAATAGTAAACAAGATTTGAAAAGACTCTTAGTCAGTGGAAATATAAAACTGCATCAAAGCAAAAATAGTAGTAATAGAGTTAACTGAAAGGGGGAGGTATGTAGAGAGAAACTCGATAACAATCGATAATGGAATGCCAACAAAATAAGCATTTCAGAACTAAAATAGAAGAAAAGAATCATAGTTAATATATAATAGTAACTTTTTTGTACTTTATATTCATTCAACAAATATTGACCTTCTGTAGAGTCAAGAACAGGGATCATAGAAAAGAACTAAAATGATTTGCCTTTCCTCATGAAGCTCAGATAGGCAGGAAGAAGGTAAGAAATAACTAAACACATAAACGTAAAATATGTGTGTTTGGCATTTCTTCAAAATATCCTCCATCCTACCTCTTATTTCAGTCACCGCTGTAGAGTCCAGGTGTCCCCAGACTGCCACCACTCATTTTCAGGTGCAAACTGGCAGTGTCTTCTTTGTCCTCAAAGCCTCCTCCAAAGACCCACTTCTGCCCTGCGGTTTCTCTAAGGTTATGGAGAGAAATGCCAGGAACCTAACCATAGGCACAGCCCAGAGGTGCAAGGGACTGAATGCCTGGCCACCCTTGAACAACAGGGGCCAGGAGCTGCTGTGGGCAGACACAGGGGTTCTCAGAAGTCCCACGGGGATAAGGAACCTTCTAACCTGATAACAGCACTATTTTGACTTTCTTTCCACTCCTTTTTCACTCTATCAAATTACTCACTCTACAGATAAAGTTTAATGTTTGGAGAGGTTGTATAATTTACTCCAGGTCACCTTGTCTATAAAGAACACCAACACCCATCTCCAATGCCTTTCTTTAGAAATTAGCCATTTCTTAAAAATTTCTTCTCCTTCTCCTTGTTCCTCTTCCTCCTCTTAAACCTATCGTCCTTTCTTTCTTCCCTGCAGTCCTTCAGTGACTTTAAGACATTCATGCCTCCTCTGATGTGAAGATTCCACTAGTGGTTGCTTATCATATATAACCTTCTCAAACATATTCATATAAAAATACATTATTCTTAAGAGCACATAGTTGATCAATCCAAAGGAGCTTAATCTGTAATTCTGGCATTCTAAGCATCTTCATTCCTGGAGTTGTTTAGTCCCATTCCCCCCAAATCCTTCACTGCAGTACGTACATTGCCACTTAGGTATCTCCAGACAGGAGCCTACAAAATCTCGCTGGTAACAAACATTAAGAATGTAGTCACTCCTGATCTTGGGTCAGTTTCAAGTACATCAATAGAACAACTTATAAAACTGTCATATTTTAGGGAAAATCACAGAAATCAGTGTTTCCAGTCATTTGCTAACTGAGCCAAAAATTATAATGGCATGTCAAATTAGACTGAGCTGAAAAAGAAAGATATTCACATTACTCTTCTCTGCCCTCATGATATGCATAAGAAACTGAGAGGCCTGCAAATGTTTTTCCCTTAGTAAAACTATTTCAAGTCTTCCCCATTCTGAGTGTTATACGTTTGCTTCATGTATTTTTGCCTTGCCTCCAGTCACCTTACAGCTGTGAAGACTTGGTGGACCCCTAGGGAAAGTGAGGTGAGACGCCTTTCCGGTCACCGGATGGCTGAGGGATGCACACATCTGAACTGTTTGCCCACACCTCATCCTGCCTCCTGTTAGACTTTTGAGTTTTGTGTGTCTCACAGGTTAATAAAACTAGAAAGTACGTTGTTCATTTGGCAGAGACAATGGGAATAGCACCTGCACCCACCGCTCCCCCAACGTTTCCCTTCTCAAGTTGCTGCCTGGACTGATGTGAGAAGTGGCTGTTTCCGTCTCTCTGTCTTCAGCGTCCTTCCGCTTGCTGTCACTTAAGCAGCTTCTGGCAGCTCTGCCTGTGACTAATCCCACTGTCTCCTCCTGGGAGGTTAGATACCGAACTTGACCTTGTCTCGTAATGGAAAGTCAGATATCATCTTTGAGCTGGATGGATGGCACAGACATGAGCAGCTCTTTAAATGAGAAAACCTAAAACACAGGCCCCAACTTAGAAGCATTTGTGTCACCAAATCTCAGCCCTAGTGCTCAAAAGTGTTCTCGAGGATTTTCTCTAGAAGTAAATACCCAGGTCTCTGGGGTGTATGAGTGACTATAACGGAGGCCCACCCTTGAGAGGTGACAGTCTGAGGGGAACTAAGAATTTGTAGACTAGATTTGAAATTCAGAAGGAATTTTGTTTTATTAATTCAATTAGGTTTGAGGTCTAGTTTTTCCACTTAACTTAGAAAAGTTGCTTCAAACTATAGAGATTGGTTAAATAAACCACCTGAGGGAATAGAATGAATTACATATTCTGGCAGCAATGAAAATGTGGAAGAAGGGAATTCCATTTACATTTCTTGAACTCAAGGCCGATAAGTAGCTTTTAAAACACTGGTTTGTTTCAGCACACAAAGCCCCACTTTCATTTCCCCCTACTGCTGGCCTTCCTTCTTATACCCATAACTGTGCCTTGGTGCTTCTATTTGGAGAACAAAGGCAACCTCTTTCTAATAAAAAATGTTACTCTTTTCTTTTTCTTTTTAAGAAATTTTAGAATCTTCCAAAGCAGCTGGTCTCAGTAATGCACTGAGGGCAAAATAAACTGATTAAGTTAAATGACTTAATAGTGTGAGCGACTGATAGAACCCTGTTCTCCTAGAGACATGAGTATTATATATATTTTCTAACTATGATATTTTAGATGTAAGTAATCCTTAACTATTTACCTCAATGACTCTCACACTTGCATTCAATGCATCATGTCTCTTTTGAAAGATATTTTTAAGGACTCCTAAAATTATATGTATGAGCCCTCTAGGAGAGGAGAAACATTTCTTTACTCCAGTGATTTTTCAAGGAGCAAGAGAAAGGTGCTACCCAGATGATGAGCAAGTTAAAATGATGCCAAGCTAAATTTGAAAAGAATTGCAGAAATATTGAAGTGTACCATGATGTTTAGAACAGGAAACATACAATTTTTATAATCCATACTCTCTAAATTAGAGAAACATACCATTAGAAGCTCATTCCAGAACCTCCAGAAGTGCAATTGCATCAAGAATAACACTAGCCAGCATTGAGTACTGATATGGTTATTGGTAACTTAGTTTATATCAATGTCGAAGTATGAAGCTTTGGTCAAGAAATCCCGGGCCAGCTCTGGCTGGGACTCTGAAAAATTGGCATCCAGGTCTCTTCCATCTTTTTCTAGGCACAATTCTAAGAGCTGGGGGTACATCCTACTCTCTCTCATGGGTTTCCCATTCAAATCAGGGAGGGACAGATTAAAAGGAGAGATAGCAGATGATATGCACTAGGATGAAAACAAAGCAACAGAAAAAGTGATGTGATGGGAAATGACTGGGGTAGGAGTAGTGGATAGGGAGTTATTTTTCTTTGTCTGGTGGTTGGAGAACTCTGAAGATGTGACATGTGACCTCTGGTTGAATGAGAAGATTTCTAGCCTTGCAGAGATCAAAGAGCAAGAGGATTCATGGTGGAGGAGACGGCAAGTCCAAAGACATAAGGGTGAAAATGAATTTGGTCCGTGAACAATGGTGGGGAAACAATGGTGGGCTTTGTCAACCCAGGAAAGACAGACAAACCTGGAGCCTGCTTAGCCCTTGAGTCTTCTGGAAGGAGTCTCGTATTTATTCCAACTCCTCTAGAAATTCTTGGAAAGTTTTAAGCAAGGGAGTGATGATAGCTTATCATTTTTTAAGCATGTTTCCTTATAATAAATTAAATACGTATAAATCAATGCCTGTTCAAATTTTATGTGGATCCCCTGAGTGAACACATTGCAAAAGAACAGGTTTGTCGTGCTGTGGTTTAAAGCTGCAAAGCCAGTAGGAAACCAGTGCTATAGACGAGCCCACTGTCGCCAGGACTTACCCCCATGTTGGGGTCACTCCGTGAGTGTGCCTCTAAGATGTCTGAGACCAAGAATTCGCTCCTCTCCAGTTTAGCATGCACACTGAGATTTCTCTGAAGTGTCTTGTGGGCTACTCGCTTTGCCATGAGCTTCTTTTAGAGTATTTTAATGGATTTTAGAAGACTGTTAAATCTCTGCTTTGTAAAGCCTTATTCCTATCGTCAAATTATCTTAATTCATTACTTTCTTGCTATGATAGTTTAATTGACTGTAGGATATAAAGCTAATTTATTTCCCATTTTTGCTTTTAATGGTTTTCACTTTCTGTATAAAAAAAGTAATTACTGACTTTCAACACAATAACTGGAAATGACTTTTTCGAATAACACATATTATCATGTCACCAGCAGCAGAAAATTCTTTCATGTACCCCTCAAATTTGGGTTACTGGAAACAAACTTAAAATTATTAGTTGCTTATTTCAGTGCTGACCTTTTTATTTATTTATCTTTAAATTATACATTTATTCATGTTTATTAAGAGAAAATTATAAATATAGAAAAACAGAAAATGATATGTAATTTCAACACTGATCTATAGGCACATTGGTGAAAAACTTGCCATATATGTTTTCTATAGTCATATATACACACTATATATAATAGTGTGTTGATATTTCATTATTTTTATATAATATAATTATTAAGCAAACTGTATGAAAGTGACTTTTGTTAGGCCATAATCAAATAATCAGTTATTTCATGGTTTGATCTAATGTAACAACTTCTGCATTTTAAAATATTTTGTTTTTTAATTTTTAATATCTTGAGAATGTTATTTATACCTTCCCCTGTGTTTATCTCAATACATGTATATAAATTATGTTTGCACATTTGCCTAATAATTTTGTTAAATACATTTCTGATAGTTTGATCATTGCATGCGGAAAAGAGCATGTACATTTTTAATGCATGTGTTATATATTTCCAAATTTCCTTTAAGATTTTTATATGATAGCATTATTATTAGCAATATTGAATATTCTTCTTTTATTTGTTTACTAATCTTGCAGGTAAAGGAAAAAAACTTACTTTGTTTGCATTTCTTTGACTTACCAATTAAAATAGTTGAACATTTTTCACAATATCTTTTCATCACACCTGGTACTTTAATATTTTTAGAATAGCATCTTTTCACAAGCTGCCATGGATCCATGCACTTTGTTCTGTAATCAAGGCATTTCCAGGAAAGGTCATTCCTTAGGATAAAAAAAGTGGATTAAGTAGGGACCATGGGACAGTGGGGTAACCTATGAGTCAAAAGAGTTTCACCATTATCTCTTCGGAAAATTAGCTTGCTGTTTGAGGGTCACTAAAAATCAATGAACTCATAGTACAAACTTCACCAGGTTCTTGTCTAAATGCCTCTCAGAGACTTTCTGGAAGTAGAATCATCCCCAGGTTAAGATATTATGACATCTGAGTTAAGAGCCATCATGCAAACATACTTGGGGGTTTTTTCCTGAAAAACTATAAGCCTTTATGATCCTCTACCCCCCAAAAGGACTGACTTGGGAATCTATACTCTCTCGCTAGAGTAATGAAGAAATGTGTTTTATTTCTGGCCAGTATTTTACAGGCTTGATGGGGAAGAAGGATAAGGAAGAAGAATAGGAAGTTCTTTCTGAGCAAAATGAGAAGACACTGGCATGTTGGAACTTCTTCTCCCGAATTCATTCCCAGATCAACATTCCCAGATCTGAGAGGCATTTAGACAAGAACCTGGTGAAGTTTGTACTATGAGTTCATTGCTTTTTAGTGACCCGCAAACAGCAAGCTAATTTTCCAAAGAGATAATGGTGAAACTCTTCTATCCATCTTACATGGCCAAGACAGTGACAACGGGTGGGGAGTAAATGATCAATTCTAGAATTGTTGAGGACTTGGCACTTCTAAATGCAGTCGCTGAATCAGCAGTATTGTCTGGAAGCTTCTTGGAAATAGACTCTCCTGACATAACCCCAGAACTGCTGATTCACAAGCTGCATTTCAAGATTGTCTACAAGGGATTCACATGCACCTTAAAGTGTGAGAAGTTCTGATTTAGGAGATGAAATTGGCAGAATCTGGTGGTAGATGAGATATGGAAGTGACAGAGACAATGGAAAAAGAAACTGTTGGGTTCCAAGGCAGCTGCTTGCATCCTAAAATATCAGGGTTCCAGGCAGCTGCCTGGTCTGTGGTTCTTGGTTGAAAAATGACCAACACTGCACAGTAAGGCAAGCATGAAGCAAAGTTTATTGAGGAAGAGAAAGATAGGTTTATAGAGTAAGAAGGTTTACAAACCAGGATACCTTGACCAGAGACAGTGACTGGGGACAAGGTGGCAAAGGGGCAAAGGTTATGGCCGGCGGTTCCCTTTTATATGGCTTGGGTCAAGCTCACCTCATGGTGCAGAGTCACTCTGGAACCAGTGTCGTCCACATGTGGACCTCCCATGAACCCCTTAGAGCCCATGAAGGGAGAGTTGCCCACATGATAATTAGTCTGAAGGCTACTCTCCTTCAGGACTCGATTGTCCCTGTTGCTGGACTAGTGCTGCTCTACATCCTTTTGCAATTGCTATGCTAAGTTCTGATTGGTAGGTTGGTAGATTGATTGCTCCCCAGGTGTGAGCGATCATTTGGGACAGAATTAAGGTGAGTGGCACCTGGGAGCCCGGAGTCCCTGCCCTTGTCCTCCATCTCGGGGAGAGTCATTCCTAACTAGCTACCTAACAAAATCCCAGACTTTCAGTCTTTCTGATAAATAAATAGATTAACAATTGGTGCCCAAGTGGATGGAGATGAGTCAATAAATAATGGTCCCAGGCAGTGTGTTGTAGAATAAATGAGTATACGGTTCCAATGTTTTTGTGATGCATAATTACAGAATAGAACACCTGCCCATGAGTTGAATGAGTATGTCTTTAATCCATTCAGAGATATTTCAGTAGTGTTCTGACATCATTAAATGAAACAATACATCATGGAGCTTACGGTCATGCCTGGTGTGTGGAATGTAGACAACCAACTTTCGCGATTATTGAGGTTATTATAACTGTCACCATCTTTGTCTTTTGTCAAGTAATTGGACTATTAAAGGGACTGTGCATATGAGATCACAATCCTGTGCTAATAAGGGTGTGGTATGATTGTATAAGGCCACTTTAATTACCGGGGGAAAAAACTGAAAAGAAAAAAGTTGTTACTTTTAAAAAGCTCAGCAACAGAATGTCCCACATCAGCACTTAGCAGATATGCTTGCAATTAAAGTCATAGTGTGGAATTCCTGATTACTCAGCTTTTGCAAATCGAAAGAATAATAAATAGCACAGAAACAAAAATGGTTACTTCCTTAGAGATATATAGAAACAAACATCTAATGTTTGTGTTATGCTTGTTTAATTAGGTAATTTACTGTGACATGTATTAATCAGATGAATGTATAGATCAGATGAGGCTCTTTTTCCTTAGATTGTTTTATGAGTATTAATTTATACTGCACAAATGGACTTGCTGTTTCCAACATAATAAGGCCAGTGATTTCAGAAATTTCAGACAAAAGACATAAGTGTGAGTGTAGAACATAAGAAAGAAAAAGGAGGGGAGAAAAATTTATTTAAGAAGAATGAAGGATAACAAAAAGAGGCATGAGAGTAAACAGTATTCTGGTATAGTATAGTAATCAAGTCCATGTCCTAGGAGTAAAGAAATCTAAACCCAAGTGAGAGGTCACACCAAACAGCAGAAAAGACACGTGCATGTGATCGAACCTCTCTGGGACTCCTTTTCTCCATCTTTGAATAGAGAAGCTGGGGTCAGGTACAAGTCACCTCAGAAAACAATGAAGAAGTTCAGTATTGTCTTTGTTTTGTTTCGAGACACAGTCTCACTTTATTGTCCTCAGTGGAGTATCACAGCATCACAGCTCACAGCAACCTCAAACTCTTAGGCTCAAGTGATTCTCTCACCTCAGCCTCCCAAGTAGCTGGGACTACAGGTGCCTGCTACAATGCCCAACTATGTTTAGGGATAGGGTCTCCCTCTTGCTCAGGCTGGTCTTGAATTCCTGAGCTCAAGTGCCGAGATTACAGGTGTGAGCCCCTGCACCTAACCTCATTATGTTTTGTCTAAGTCAGAGGATTTGAAGTCAGGTCAACTTTCATCCGATTTGTCCACAGAACTAGCTTTGAGGCCTTGATTAAATTAACTGTTTGCATACCAATAAAGAAATCAATGATAAAATGAGGAGAGGAAACAGTGCTCCCGTTACTTCTGGAGAGCTGCTCTTGTTAGTGAGGAGCTGCTGGGAGTGGAAAATGAAAAGAGGGGGTGAGTGTGGTGTTGGAGCTCCCTGATTTTTCACTCTTCTTTACTTGAGTTTTACTTTTTTATCTTGATTTCCAATTAAAAGTTTGTTTGAAAATAGGTTCCCTATAAAATATCCCCAAACTTGAAAACTATATTGCCTCTTGTAATATCTCAAATAAAAAAATACCTCCAGTCTTCAACTCCCCTGAATACGGCCACTGTCTGTCTTCCTCGAGGGAAAGCAGATGACTATAGATTACCACATGGGCACTTTGGCTTGGGTTAATGACCAGTGAACATGGTCGACAGGAAATGAAAATGGACAGTGAGTATTCAAGTGGGATCAAACAGCAGAAACTTGCTACAGGGTTCAAATATACATCGGTGGTGGGTAGATTTCATGGTAAAATGCCTAAGTGTTTCACATTATAATTGTTGTTAAGAAAGTAGAAAACAATCCAATAAAATGCTAATCATCTGTGTATTCTAAATAGTTGTAGTATTTCATTAATATTTTCATTCTTCATCTATGATAGCATTTGATGGTATCCCATCCATATCTTCAAGTTGTCACAGCTTTTTGAATTCTTTATGAGATACAAGGGTTGGCAAAAGAAATCAACAATTTTAACTTATAGCCTATTTTCCTCAGATTTTTGACAATTTTGTCTGTTAGGCATTGTTATCTATTCCTGGTATGTTAGTTATTAATAAATGAATATAGATCAATCTTTAAGATATTATATCAGAATGGGAATGTAATACATGGAACACCATTTGGACATGTATGAACACATGCAACTAAAACATGTGTTCATAATGTGTGATGATGGATATGGTAATTTGGATCCCCCTTGATCCAAAGACAATTTCAGAATGAGAGCACAAGGGTGGGCAGTGAGTGGCAGAGGCATTTGGGGAGTGAAGGTACGGAGAGGGGTTTCAGACTTTCAGACACTAGTCAAAATGATTTTTAAAAGTCATACACCCAAGTTAAAGGACAAAGTGTGCTTTTTTTTTTTTTTTAGCAGTTTTTGCCCAGGGCTGGGTTGAACCTGCCACCTCCGGTAATATACCGGCAGCCTACTCTGAGCCAGAGGCGCCGCCCGAGTATGCCTTTGACAGTAATAGGATAATCTATTTTTTTATTGTAGTAATCAATGCCTAAACAAAAGATTATGAATTTCAGTTACCACCTTTCTGTTCTAGCAATTCCATGTCATTGGATGAGAAATTAGATGAGTGTAAGTTAGAATCAGACCTGCAGATTAATCGGTGCTTTCCTGGGCTACAATTATAAACACATTCTCAGTCCTCAGTCAAAAATACAGTTTTACATTACCTTTTTATTGGCATCATTAAACATTGTTTGGCCTGATAAAATGGATTAATAATGTGTCTAGGAATGATGGTGCAAGGGCTAAGTACATTACTTAAGAAATATATCGCTATTAATAATCTTGAATTGTGTAGTACTCATTAATATTTTTTTCTTCTGTGATACTGTCAGAGTATTTTGTACACCATTCAACTACTTTTTACTTGCTTGATCCTAATTTTATTTGCTTGCTTGAAAAATTATTACATTTGTTTTTTACAACTTGTCCCAGTATTTATGCATTTAATAAAAATGAAATGGAACTGTTAAAATTTAGAGCTTTCTTCTTTTGGATAAGAAAAATTTTATTTAGAATTCTGAGTAAACTGCTAAGTTATGGCAAAGATCAGTGCACATGATGTAATAAGTCCTTTGTTTTTTAGTTCATTTAAGTATAGTCCACTATTCTAAATTTGTAAGTACAGTTGATACCAGAACAACAGGAGTTTGGATTGCATGAGTCCATTCATACATGGAATTTTTTTCAATAAATAAATTGGAAAAAATTTTGGATATTTGCAACAATTTGAAAAAACTTGCAGATAAAACTTGTAGCTTGGAAATGTTGAACAAATTAGGAAAGAGTTAGATATGCCATGAATATATAAACTATATTTAGAGAGTAGTCTATTTTACTATTTACTCTCATAAAATATACATAAATCTATTACAAAAAGTTAAAACTTATGAAAACGTATGCAAAACATGGCACCACTTGCAATGAAGAGAAAGCTAAATCAACATAAAGAAGTGGTAGTAAATTATAAATGCATAAATCTAAGGAACACATACTGTACTACTGTACTAATTTGGTAGCCACCTCTGTTGCTACTGTGGTAAACCCAAAACCCAGAGGTTGCAAGTATTGGCTTCAAACACCATGCGATGCTCATCATCTCCGTGCAAAGTTAGTCTCTCCATAAATTGTGCATGGGACTAAAAACATGGTCTCTTGTGGTACAATGCAGTAAAGCTTGACTAACTCCAAGGGCCCCATATGAAGGGCCACCAGTGATGCTGAAGTGCTCCTAAGAAGCAGAGGAAAGTCAGAATATTACAAGAAAAAGTTGAATGGGTTAGTGTGTACCATCAGCTGAGGTTTTGAAGCTATGGTTACCACCATTTCAGATAGAGGATCTCTGTTATAAACAGATGACATAAACTGAAGGTATTGATAAGTACAGTATAGTATAGTAAATGTATTTTCTCTTCCTTATGATTTCCTTTGTTCCAAATATTTGTCAGTTTTTTTATGTTATGGGTAATGCTTCCAGTTAATGGTAGGCTTTTAGTAGTTAAGTGTTTAGAGAGTTAGACACTATACTCAAAATTTCAGCTGCACAGAGGCAGTTGGTGCCCTGATCCCATGTTTTCCAAGAGTCAACTGGATGCCATTATATGCCTATTGTAAATATGTTATATATGTACTCCAATATGAGCATTTTGCCTCCTGCATTTAGGAAAGGTATACTGACTTATGACCATAAACAACTCTTTCCTGTGTGCAAGTGATAGATTACCTTATGACTATTTGTAATCCATCAATTTCGCCAAACTTACTTGAGTCAGAATGCTTTATCCAGATAAAAACAACACTTGTTTAAATGTGTAGCTGATGGATCACTCTGGGAAGTCACTTTCTAAAAATTAATAATCTCTTTCTTTCAGCTAAAACCTATAGCGGAGTCAGAAATAGGCAGACACTTAGCTGGTTTGATCAGAGAACTCTACCAGAAAAGCTACATAGTTAACCAACCCAGATACTTAGTAAAATAAAATGAAATGTAAAATCAAAAAGGAAGCAAGTTAAAAATGGTTTTCTGTTACCCCAACATGTACATAAGAGCATCAAACTGTGAACAGAGCTCAGCTCTTCATGAGTTCTTTAGTTAATTTTAGTTCTCAAGGTTAACGTTACACTGTGTACTGAGGAGTCTCCATCCTGTTTCCAAAGGAACCAAGTCCAGACAGCTGTTTCTTAGTTTACCATCTGATGTTTAGTGGTGAGACTAACCTTGGCTCCTGACTCTGGTTAGTCCTAATTATCTTGAAAGGCATGGGATACATTGCAAAGAACTTAGGAACTCGGGCATCAGAGTTTCTGGGTTTTAATTTTAGTTCTGCTATTGACTCCCTGAATCATCTTGGACAAGTTATTCATCTATATAAGCTTCAACTCTTTTTTTTTTTTTTTAATGAGAGGCAGAATCACCAGATAATGTTGGAAAATTCAAAAGAATGCCAAAAAGTGAGGAAGCGGTGAATAAATAAACGAATGAATGAATAAATGAATGAATAGATAATATGTAAAAGGGACACAAGAGACCAGTTGAAAGAGCTCCCAAAGTCCAACACCAGAACAATAAGAGCAAGAAAATAAATAATTTAATGCTAGATTACAATATAAAATGTAAAATAAACATACATGCGGCAACACTGATAGAAATGATGGAATAAATATTAAAAAATGGGAGAAAAATGACAAGTCATCCTTACAGGAAGATTCCAGATAATAACATAGGTAGACACTGCCCCCCACCCCGCATGGCATGTGGATGCCATTCCCTTGCCTTGACCATCCTGGAGTGGGGCTGGGACTTAGTGACCCACTTCCAAAGAATATAGTATGAGAGGAAGAAGGAAGGTATTTTTATAAAAGAGAGAAGAGGTAAATGCTACCTTACCTAAATCAAAAAATGTTACTCTCACAAGTATAGGTCATGCTGATATCATGTGCATCCTGTTACTCTGTGAAGAGGAAGGAATTCCTTTCTTTTTTTTTTTTTTGTGATATTCTTCTCCCAAAATTCATGACCCAAAATTAATAAGAAAAATATCAGACAAACCTAAATTGATGGATAGTCTATAAAATATCTAACCAGTACTCCTCTATGTGTCAAGATCTTGAAAAGCAAGGCAGGATGAAGAAACTGTAGGCCAGGTGAATCCAGGAGACACGGTGAGGAAATGCAGTGTGGTGACCTGGGGAAGCCTAGCAACAGAAATAGGGAGGGGCCTCATCAGTGGAAAATCTCGTGAAATATGAATAAAATCGGAAGTTTAAAGAAATGTATCAATGTTGGCTTCTTGGTTTTGACCAATCTATGTATCCAAGCCATGTTAACATTATGAAAAATTGGCTGGTTGGCATACACAAAATCTCAATAATGTTTTTACAACTTTTCTGTATATCTGAAATTATTCTAAAATAAAAAACATTCATTAAAGAAGAAGAAAAATTAGACTTGTTAATAGAAGAAATTAAGAAGTCAGTTTGTCTCGGCACCAAAGACAACACATTGTATAATTGCAATTATGTAAAGATCAGTAACACACAAAGCTGCAGCGTGGTGTTGGAAGTGAGTACAGGAGGAACTCTCAGGGGTGTGATAGAGGTCAGACGGGGGTGTGGGCACAAGAAGACTGCTGGAATTATAGGAGTCGTCTTTCTCCTTGTGCTGGGTCATTTTCTGATGGTATTTAGACTAGCTGCGGTTTAAGAGCTCCAAGCTAAGTCCACTTTCACGAATTCCACGTATGTTTTCTTTCAAGCTTCAGTTGTGTTTAAATTCTTCATTTTAGGCTGGGGAAAAAATCAGAGAAAAGACGTTTCCCCCTTTCTAAGCAATTCAACTGGAGAAAGAGGCACTCACTTTTAAACACAATCTGGTATCATGGTAGGTTCAGCTGTTATTAGTGGCGGGTGAAGATGTTGCTGGTGCACAGGGAAAATATGGAAGCAGTTTTTGACTCAAAGACACCACATGCTTACAGCAGGCTTTCCTCTGAGAAATACCTAGTAAGGACTTTTAAACCAAATTGGAAAAAAAAAAAATAGGAAATTGGTGGGGGTTGGGGAGGAAAAGGAATGAATGAAGAGTCAGCAAGTGAGCAGGTTTCCATTTGAAATTTAAATTGGCAGCTGGCACTGTGTGAATCCTTCTGCATTTAATATGATTTGAATGGGGTAGATGATAGTCTTGCATCTTGAGGAAGCAAAGGAAAACCTTGAATATGAGGAATGTACAAACTTCTGTTATTTCCCACAACTCAGTTGAACACACTTCCCTTCACTATGCTTAGAAGAAAATGAGGTGTAGTTGCTTGTTTATTCCCTGTCAGCACAATGCGTAAATGATGTAAGTGTAAGATTCAAACCACATGATACGCAGCTGTACATTAATAAATGGACTTAATGAAACAAGGGACAGAAACAAAGCCCTAAGTTTGTGATTGATTGAAAGAGAAATATCCATAATGTGAAAACTAAGCTGGGCTTAAAAGATAGTCATTAATTATAAAGTTAACATACTAATAAAGGTTAATCAGTTAAGAATAATAAAAAGAAAGGAGAATTTAATTAACAACAGATATACTTAAATTACTTTTTAATGTATCTAAGAGAATAGGTTTTATTTCCCCGGAACACTGATTTTGTATACCTATTTCAATGAACATTCTGGACACACACATCTCTAAAAACACAAACACGCTATGTACAAAAAGCATTAAAAGTAGGCTAGAAAATCATCAGAGAAAAAAGAGATGAATGCAAAAGAATCTCATGTGCGAGGTAGATGAAAATGCACAGTGCTCTGGGCATATGTATGTTCATCACCTCACTTATTAGAGAAGGAAACGAATTGCTCTTTAAAAAAAATGGGTATTTTGTCCGTAATTATCACATTTATCTCAAGATGCTCAGAGATCTATGTTCCTTTTCATTTTATACACAAAATAATTAAAACATGGAGTACTTCCTTTAGCCTCAGGTAGCTTTAGAAACTATCAAAATTTGAACCCAGGTCTTATATGCTCCCGAAGCTGCTGCCCTTAAATAACACTTTGCTGACATCTCAATGTTCCTTAATGATTAGCAGTGAAGACCTAGGCATCAGAAAAATCTCAGAAGAATTGTTAGATGTACTTAGAGGCATGATGGAAAAAGATAGAAATTAAAAAAAAATTCCATTCTCATCCTGAAAGGGCCACGTTTTGGCATGTAGGATCAAAGAAAGGAAACAAATGATGAGTCATTCTAGGAGTGCAACTGATCTGAAAAGAGTTGCAAGTTACAGGCAGATCTCAAGGGCATCTCCATGGTGTAAAGATAAACAAAGACTTGGGAATTATCCTGCTGAAGTTTGGACCCTGGCTATACACAACTATTTGCGTGACTTTGCCTACAACTCTTTGTTTTTCTGCTCATTATGAAGTGGGAGATATAATGTCGCATCATTAGGGTTTGCTGTGAATATTAAATATTATGCTACATAAAGAGAACTGAATATGGTACCTGGAATACACTAAGCACTCAGGTGTTAATTCTTTCCTCAATTTCGTAATATCTCTAACAGAATAAAGAAAACGGACAGCAGCAAGGGACTGGCGTTACTTGTTCTGCCTGTGGGAAGATGGGTTTCAGAATCCTGACAGTTATTTAACCTCAGGAAGATCGAGCATATAGATGTTGGCTCTATTCTTTTTTTTTTCCTATCCAAATGCTCAGATTAATGTGCATAAAGTGACTTATTGGTTAAGGGGAAAAGATCAAAATATTTAAAGTGGATCCAGTTCACCAGCTTCCACATTTCTGCTTTGCTGTGTAGAACATGTGGAATGTGTCCAGGTGCCTGCAGTTCACTCAACTTCTCTAATTCTCAGTATTAACATGGTGTTAGGAATAGAAGCTTAAATAAGATCAATAATCAGCCCAAGATTACTCACTTCCCATCTAAGTTGTCAGCCTGGTGAGGACAAACATTTCATGTAAATTCAACAAGAAGTAAAAGAATATGAATTTTCTGGTAACCAATAAGTTAAATACACAAGCTGGAAATATAATCAGGTTTGAGGTTCCAGGAAGAGTGTTTTCTCAGTTGTGCATAATTTAAAAGGAGAGGGCAAGTATAAATATAGGTAATAAGGGGTGAAGGTATTTACACTTTTTAAATATTTAAATGTGGTTTGATTACATCCCCAGACAACTTTTTCTGCTGGGTTGTCTGCTGTAACTAAATATAGTGTTGCATTCTGGTAGATCTGAGATGTATCTACTCAGTGGATAATTAACCTCTTGTATTAAAAATAAAACATATAAATATCACCTCATTAGTAGGATCATATCCTAACTATTAAACCTGCTCTCCTCACTAGACTTCTAAATGAAATTACCAAGGCTGGTTTCAGGGCTATTGAGGTTTGCAAGTCAGTAATGAAAAGTGACTTCTGGATTTTGATCTCTGAGGAAATTAAATAAAATGAAAAGACCTTGGGATTCAGGAATTTTCTAGTTGCCTCATTTCTACTTTTTGAATTTTCTTCTCAGCTTTCCTTGCATATTAAAACATTACATTCTCAGCAAGGATAGTATTTGATGCTTAGATCACTTATGGATGAGTGAGTCCATATTTTCATCAAATGTAAAAAATAATGATACCATATCCTATTATTCTGAGCAGCACCTGTCATTGGGTTCAAATGTGATCACATTGACATAAATGTTCAACTATGATAACCCTTTACCACTGGAGAACTGAACTCTTCCCCCAGAGTTTTTCTGGGAGTCTCGAAGAATATGATCTTTCACTATTTGCCCTTCCTGAGAACATAGGAGCTTGGCTTCTCGAGTGCTGAGCTTTCTCCCCCTTTCCCCTTTGGACATAGGATGCTCTTCAGGAGGCCACTCTGGTACTGAGAGGCACCAGTGCAGTGCTATGAGCTCGGGGCAATGGGGTGAGGCCAGGGCAGCTCCTCCCCATGATCAAGTCATTCGTGGTTACCTGCCCCCAACACAGATGCTTGGCAAGACACATACAAGATTTAGTATGGTCAGGCTCCTTTAGTATCTACGCTAGCTCTTTTCTATGTATCCGTTAGAACTGGCTACACTTCCCGCTATTCTCAGTGGCTTAAAACCAAAAGGTTTGTTTATTTTTTTCTCTCTCATAAGATGTCTATCAGGAAGTAAGCAACGGAGTTCTGCCTATTGTAAGGCTACAGAGGCCAAAGTGGATGGATTAACCCCATCTCAAATTCTAATTCTTCCAATGCCAGAGGGAAAGGGGACTCTTTGGCTGGGTGAGGTGGCTCCCGCCTGTAATGCACTGTGGAAGGCAGAGGTGGGTAGATTGCTTGAGCTCATATTATATTGATTATATTTCCAGCCAGGGCAAAAATAAGACTCCATCTCTACTAAAAATAGAAAAATCTAGCCAGACACGGTGGCCGGCTCCTATAGTCCCAGCTACTTAAGATGCTGAGGAAAGAGGATTGCTTGAGCCCAAGTGTAGGATGTTGCTGTGAGCTATGACGATGCCACGGTGCTCTACCCGGGGTGATAGAGTGAGACTGTCTCAAGAGAAGAAAAAAAAAGATAGGAAACCCTTCAATTAGCAATTATATGCTTGAAATGACACGTGGCACTTTCACTTATAACTCAATGGCCATAACTGTCACAAAACCTTGCTTGGGGAAGGGAGAGGGTCCAAGAACTACAATCCTACCATGTGCCCTCAGGAAGGGGACACTGGGGATATTGGGCTTAATACAAGCTGAGGGAACTATTCTAAGTCTGTCATCAGTATTATTCTCCATTGCTTCCCATGCCCCCTACACCTGTTCCCTGGTCTCTACTCCAGCCTACTGCTCCTCCTTCAGAAAATAAACAAAATAATCCATCCTTTTCAGGGAACTAATTCATGCAAAAACATGCCTTCAGAATTTCTCTACTTTTTAGGTTCACTAACAATCTAATTTGGATTCAGCTAATACACTTGACTATGATATCATTTTATTCCTGAATAATGACCACATTACAAGCAACTATAAAAGATGATTGTATTCTCATGAAAACACTGAGATGAAATAGAGTAAGCCATTTATTGCTACCTCTGTTTGACAGTATACAGCTAAGTCACTGAAAGGTTGAATGACTTGCTTATGACTACCAAGCTAGTTAATGGTAAAGTTTGGTTTATAATTTTAGAATCCAAGCTTAACTATTTTTTTCGAACTGGACTATCTTAATTTATTCTCAACATTAAAAGAGAAATGAATTATACCCTATAGGGAAGTTTCTTTGTTTTAGTTATATTGTCTTCTTTTATGATAACTGGGAATGATAGGTACAAGTGTGAATAAAAACAATTTGCTTTTAAATCTAAATGAATTATCAGGAAGTACTAACCTGTCTTGATAACCTGTGTAAGTGGTCTTCAGAATTTTAATTTTACATGTGTACTAGCTCCCAAAGTATATATCAGAAAAACTAGGCATATTACAATAAAATCAAATGCTGGTGGCAATATTGAAATGAATAATAACCTCAGTTAATAGTATCACGATCCAACAAATTGCTTCAGTCAAAATTTATTACCCTTTTATTCTTCTTTATCTGAACTCCCCAGCCCTATCTAATCCAGCAGGAAATCCTATTAGCTCTTCTTCCAAAATTGTGCAAAGCCAACCTCCTCTGACCATCTGCACAGCCAGTTTGATAGGCCAGCATCCTTCCTGTGAAGTGTAGAATCAACCTGGTAACCTATTTCACTACTTCTCCACCTTTTTACTGGAATCCTTTATGCCCAGCAATCATGATAATCTTTTCTAAAACACTTTTTAAAAATAATGTAATGTAATGTGTATATAGTGAAGTCTGTAAAGCACGGCTGCATTACTTGGCTAATTATTGTAAAGTGAACACTTCTGAGGCTATTATCAATGAGATCAATAAATTTGCATCCAGAAACATCAGGGATGGGTATTCCTGATCAAAACCTTTTTATCTCTCCCTTAGATATAATATTTTTTGAATTTTTAATTGACATATAATAGGTGTACTTTTTTTGGTATACGTGTGATTTTGATACCTGTCTATAATGTGTAATGATCAGATCAAGGTAATTAGGATATCTGTCTTTGTGTTGAGAAGATTACAGTTCTTATCTTCTACCTATTTTGAAATATACAATAAATTATTTTTAATTATTATTTCCGTACTGTATATCAAATCCTATAACTTCTTCCTTGTATCTAACAATATTTTTGTTATGGCAATCACTTCTTTGCTTTATTTTATATGTACTCACAAATAATATATGTTTTCTGACTTCTTTTTGAATTTTATATAAAAACAAGCATGCAATTTTTATTATTTCTACATCTAGCTTCTTTTCTGATATATTTTTCCATGTTGGCTGTGTGTTTCCGTGGTTTTGTTGCTATGGTTGTTCCTGTTCCTGTTCTCTGTTGCTACATAACAAACCACTCCCAACCGGCACTCAGAGTGGCATAAAAAGAACAACTATTTTATTATGTTCATAGATTTTATGGGTAGGGAATTCAGAACATTTATCTCTGTTAGATAATGTTTGGGGTTTCAGGTAGAAAGTTTCAAACGTTTGTAGACTAGAATTGTCTGGAGTCCTCTCTGCTCGCAAGTCCAGCCCCTGGGCCCGGCAGCTAATGCCCTGGACCAGAGTGCCCAACAGTGTCCTCCCTGTGTGACTCGGGCTTCTTTATAACATGGTTGTATCAGAAGAGTCGTATTTCCCATATGATGGTTCAAGAATCCAAGAGCAAAAATTCCTGCAGCACTAGGCAGAAACGTGCCCTTTTATGACCTAGATTTTGAGGACAAGTGGCATAATTTTCACCAAACTTTGTTGGTTAGAGGTGTCATGGCTGAAATAAATACAAAAGGTGGATTTGTGGATTCATCGTATTTCAAACAGCACAATATTAATAGTATTGCATGGTGTGAACATACTCTAATTTATTTATCTGTTCTCTTAATCTATATTTAAGTTGTTTCCATTTTGGACCATTACGGACAGTGCTACTGTAAATATTCTTTGGTGTGTATTCTGGTACTTGTCAGTATACATTTCTAGAAGAAATATATGCAGGAATACAATTGCTAACTTATAGAGTATATAATATCTATCTTTACTTGTTACTGTCAACGTGTTTAGCAGTTGAACCAATTTACACTATCCCCAAATATAAAAGTGGGGACACTCTTAACAATGTAGAGTAAACTCTTTAAATATAAGACACTTATTGCTTAATGCCCCATGGAGATTCCAACAGAGCTTGATGTAAAAATAAATCCTATGATTGTGGCCTGAGGGGTCCCATCTGACCTACCCTATGAACTTTTCTCTCATCCATCATCACATTGCCATAAAGCTCCAGACTCATAGGCCTTCGTAGTCCTAAAATGTGACAAACTCATTACCTATATGCATGACACCTGCTCCTTTCTTTGTCTGGAAAGCTCACATCCCCCCAAGTCAAACATCTACACCTCAGAGAGAACTTGTCTGACTATCCACCTAAGCTGCATCCCACCCCTCACACCTCATTTCTCTCCTTCGTGCTGTTCTATTTTCATCAGATCACATCATTTTCACATTAAATTGTCTTACTTCATGTGCTTATTTATTTATGTTGTGTCTCTCACCCTTAGAATCCACTGGTACTTCAAATGTGCAAAAGACTGTTTTTTTTTAATTAATGCATTTTTTTATAATTAATTAAACCACTGAGTAAATTCACCTACAAGTGTGAAAACAGGAGCTGTGCTTTAAATTCTTCTTATACGTTTATTTACGCTTAGCACAGTGTTTGGGACAAGTAGATGTTCAATAATATTAATAATTTGAATGATTTAGCTCACACAAAGGTTGACATGGAATGAACGAAATTTCACAGGCAAAATGGGCTTTCTTAGTTTTAAGTTGAGTTCCTTGTCCAATGATCTGAGAGATCCTTGGTGCAATAAGGTAGTTTAGAATGTATCACACCCCTAACTTCTCCCACTATCAATTTTTCCCTTTTACTTTGTCCAGTTTCTGTCTTTTTAAAAAATGTCCTTGCTTATTTTTTATTTTATTTCTTTCCTTTTTTTTTGAGACAGAGTCCCACGCTGTGCTCTGAGCATAGTGCAATGGCATCATAGCTCACTGTTCAGTTTCTTTCTATTCTCTCTTCCTCCGTCCTTTGATAGCTAATAGTCAGTCTTCTTCTGCAGGCCATCAGGATTCTGAAATTTAACTCTAATATTTTTGAGGTTGTAATAAATGTGGCAGATGCTAGAAAAACTGTGAGCAGTTTCTCAGTAAACCGAGACTTTAAAAAGCTTTGGATTTTATTATCCCTTTCTGTGTGACAATAGTGTGAAAGACTTAGTTAATTATGTGAATTTAAATCTTCTGAGATTGAAGCCAGTTGAGGAGCTGTGTATGACGAAACTGATCAATCTGGAGAAAGATGTAACCAGTCCCTTTAGTGGGAGGCAGACACATCTTGGTTGCTTGTGCTCACTTCTGAAACTGCATCAGCTTGTTTAAACACACGTTTCCAGGCTTCATTTTCATAGTTTATTCAGTACTTTGGGGAAGGTGCGAGAATTGTCACTTCTGACAAATTCCCAGGTGATACAGGTGGTGCTCTTCTGAGTACCAGGCACAGTGAAACACTGCTTTAAGACAAACTATTCTTTTCTCCCTTAATATCTGAACTTTTGCTTTGGAATGTTCTCTTTAGATTCTTAAGTCCTATACAAAAACAAAAATCATTTTATATCCAACCTCAACCTTTTTTTGAAGTGCAATGATCATCAGACATTTCTAACTGATTAAGATTTCGACAGTTGAGACTCAGTGATTTCAGCAATATCCCCTAAAATCTGGCCCCATCCCCTCCTTCCACATTCTGATAAATAATGGGTCTTTGTTTTTCAAATTACCAAGATTTGAATATTTTTCCACCTATTTTACTTCCTCTTGATTTTGACTTTTGGTTTACTTCATTGCCATAAATATGGAGAGTGATTTCCATGATGACAGATACATCTATCATTGTGGGCAAACACCTACATCATCTCTTTCTGAATTCTGGTGCACAAAACAAATCTTGTTAGTCATGGTAGGCTGGACAAGAACTTCCTAGGGAGCTTGAAATGTGAAACAAGGATTTCTAAGCCCCACTACTTTACTTTACAATTTTGAAACATAAATTGTGAAGATACTCTCAAATTGACATTTCTAATACAAAGACGTTGGATCAAATTTCCCAAACTATTAACTTAAATGTTGGTGGTATAGGATATCTTAATCTCATTGGTTAAGTCTTGAGTCATTCAAGACTTTTCTTTATATTTTAGAGACTAAGTCAAAAGTCACTCTTTGCAGAAATATGGGTCCTTCAACTCTTATTAATATAGTGATGTGCCAGGCACAGTGGCGCACGGTGGCTCACGCCTATGATCCTAGCACTCTGGGAAGCTGAGGCAGGTGGATTGCTTAAGCTCAGGAGTTCAAGACCAGACTGAACAAGAGCAATTCCCCATCTCTAAATATGGCCTGGCATTGTGGCTGTACTCTCAGCTACTCAGGAGGCTAAGGCAAGAGCATCACTGGAGCCCAAGAATTTGAGTTTGCTGTGAACTATCATGCCGCAGCGCTCTACACAGGATGACAAAATGAGACTCCATCTCAAAAAAATAAAAAAGAGTGACGTGTGTGAAGATCAATGTGAAATTTATGGTGCTACATTTGTGTTATCTTCTTTATTATCTGCTCAGACCCACTCTGGGAGTCTGCATGCAAAGTGCCTGGCTGATGATATGACACAGAGAAGGCCTTCACCTTGGCTGTTCCAGAGGATGTCCCCGTTTGCACCCGGGATGATGGCCAGAGCAGTTTATTTGATAAAAGATAATCGATCTTTTCTTTATCAATGAAATCATCCCCGAGGCTTTTCCCAAAAGACTATTCTACCACTATAAAGGCACAACAGAAAGGATATTATGTTAAAAATAGAATAGATATTTTTTTCAGGCAAAACAATTGTCTCTGCCTGTTACATCTTTCTCATCCCTGGCTCTCTCCTTTGGATGCATTTTTCCCTCCCAGAGATTTCTTCTAAGGCAAAACCAGTAGGAAAGGGAACAATCAAATGCTCTGCCGCCGAGAGTGAAGTTTCATGGAATGGGAGAAACTGGGAGCAGATTCTCACGCTCCCCTCCCCAGTTACAGCAGCAACAACAAAACAGCATGTCATGTTCAGATTTCAACTCACTGGAGTGAGGGAGACGGAAATGCTGCAAACCGTGCAGCTTAAGGAAAGGCAACATTTCCAAAGCTTAAGCTGATATGGCCAGGGCGGGGATATGCCGGGGAGCCTGGTGTTTCTCTTGCACCTTCACTGCCCCTTCTCTGCACACGTGTGCTGCCACCAGCAGCACCTCCCCTCCCTGCCCCTTCTACCACTGCTCCTCCCACCACCTCCCCTTCCCCGCCCCTTCTACCACTGCTCCTCCCACCACCACCAGCCCCCCTGCCCCTTCTACTACGGCTCCTCCCACCACCACCCATCCACCATGACTTCCTGCTCCCTCCTGCTCACTTTGCCCTTCTTCCTTCTGAGGAAAGGATCTCATTGACAATAGAGTTTAAACAATCTCTAAGATCTGATCCAGGTGTTCTCTCTGCAACAGAGGAGGAAAGATATATTAATAAGTTTTCTGAGGTGGCATCTGTGGCTCAGTGAGTAGGGGGCCGGCCCCATATACCGGAGGTGGTGGGTTCAAACCTGACCCTGGCCAAAAACTGCAAAAAAATAAAATAAAATAAAATAAAATAAAATAAAATAAAATAAAATAAAATAAAATAAAATAAAATAAAATAAAATAAAATAAAATAAAATAAAAATAATATTTCTGTACTCACACAAGTAATTTAGATGTCCTATTTTCCTCAGGCCATGTTTCAAGAACAAAAGCTCTCAGTAGGAGAGGATGTCCAGAGACCTCAAATTCTTGCTCAGCATTTCCGGCCCAGGTGGGAACCATTCAGGGCCCAGCTGTGCTTTGGCCTGGGTTGCCTTTTCTACTATGTAGGTTTCCAAACTGAAGTCCTACTTGTTTAAAATGAAATCAAATCTATGTTGATGAGCAGTATAAAAGGATGCCTCTTTTACCTGGGTAGCTCGTAATTTTAATTTTTAAGTATTTTATAGGAAACCCTGTAAATCTATATAATCTACAGAATTGATGTGTGTAGGAACCAGTGGTCAGCCCAGAGGGAAGCTGGAAGTTAGGAAGTCTCAGCGCCTTGGTTTTCTGTATTTTTAAAGCTTCAATTTTTCACAAAATGACTGTGTGAATCTTTTCCTCAAGAAGCATAACTCAGATAAAAATTCCAGGCAGCATCAAGGTCTCCTTTCTCTATCCTGAGATCCCCCTCTTCTACCCACTGCCACCCCCATGGCTTTTATTCTTTCTGTTGTAAACATCCCTAGATGAAAAACTGAGTGACTGTCGCAAAAAGGAGATGAAAAGTTCACAGTTCTGCTTTCACAAATATATGGTTTGGGGGTTACATGGGCCAGATATCCACTTTACAGAACGAAGAAATATATGCTTGACTAATGCCCAAGGGCAGAAAACTGCCTGTGTGGTTCTGATTTCTTCAGGGCTCTGTGGTCCCCCCGCATCCGTGTTGAGTCAGGCACGTGCAGCCTGTGGCACTCAGCGAAGGCCCCACACACTGATCTCCACGGCCTCCTCCGCAGTCTCCTGCTCCCCGTGTCATAGTCGTGAGTCAGATAGTCTGATACTAATCACAACAATCCCTGAAGGCATCTGCAGGCTTCTCAAAACAAACACAAACAAGTTTTTGATAATGAATGAACAAATGCTCTGAATTGAGAATGATATACAGTTTACTATAAATAATCATATACAAAAAGTGCTCATATAGAAAGGAAGAAATTATACAAACAGGTTTTAGGCATATTTGACTTTCCTCTCTAACAGAACCACAAACTGGAGGAGTAAACTCTGATGAGTTGGGCTCTCAGAGTTTTATTGTCTGAATCTGAAAAATAGGAAGAGATACACGAAAAGTATAGATAATATTTGAAAGTGCTTGGATTTTGTGTTCAGTAAATAGTACCTCTACATACTTTGGGTTCTGTTCTTAGTCTTAGTTCCTGCTCTGTAGCCTTGTACCTGAGAAAGAGATGTTGTTGCTGGCATCTGCTACAGAGTATAATTAAGCTGTTCATTCTTTGCTTCAAAACTCTTATGCTTTGTTTTAGTTTTGATTATTTGTGAAAGAGATAGCAACATGGTTCTGTAATACTCCACGTCATCAATACAAGCACTTTTTGTCACCAGCATTATGTTTGTGGAATTAACAATTTTCTTCACTATTCAGTTCTAGAATGGAAAGGGAGAACAAACACCTATAAGTGGGAAGAATTTTTTTTGGCCGGGAGCTGAAATTGAATATGGATTCCTCATGGGAACATGGCTGTTATAACACTTCTTGTGTATTCATAGCGAATACAATAGAAACTCTGTAAGTTGACTACCCAAACTGGTCAACATACAGAGTAATTCAACATGAGGAACTAGGTCTACTGTACTGACAGGTGCATTGGGTGCGTGCCTGCTCTATAAAAATTAGGTCAACTTGAGGTGGTCAATGTAGGGAGGTGGTCACCTTTGGAGGTTCTGCTGTATTTCCCTAGCAATAATAGGTAAGGTGGTGGGAATCATGTTTAATAACTCCATGCAAAGTAGTCTGTGACTTAACATGCATGCATAAGCATACACACTCCCTGAGTGGGTCATTAATTCAATCCTATCTATATTAAAACTCTACTCTTTATTTTATTTTGATCAGATAATCAATATTTACTGTTTATGTTCATCATCATTTTGGTAGACAGTATGATGGATAAAGAAAAATAATAGGCATGCTCTCTACCTTTAAAGAGCTTATAACCTATGAAGGAGCAAAATAGAATTATTGGATACCAATTAAAAGTAAGTTTTGTTAAAATGATGGTAATTTTTAGTAATATGAGCTTTCAAAAGATGGCAATGGGTTACTGTGCTATTCTCTTTGAAAAAGAAAGGTGTTGATGTTTGGACACTTTTCTATGTCCAAATTGTAAACTGGGTGAGGAATTTTTATTCTTCTTTTGTTAATATCTTATGTCTTTTTTTTTCCATACTGAACCTTAGATTCAAAGTATTCTATAATAGACATACTCTTATTTGACAATGTGAATGTTACTTTTTTTGCATTATTATTATTAATATTGCTCAAAAAAAGATTCAAAATGAAATGAACATCTGACAGCAACAGATGACTACTTCTAAAAGCTCTATTACTATTCGATATATGTTCAGTATTTTCTTGCAGATAGTAAGTCCTATAACTTGTTTCAAGAAAAGTGAGAAGAATTAAACAATTAAAAGAGGCAAAGCTGTTCTTTTTAATCATATGCTCATAAATAGAACCCATTGTGAATTGTTTCCTGAGAAGTAATTGATAAAGTATAAGTAAGAACTAAGAATTAAATAATAATAATAATATCTTATTTCTTCATCTCTCTGGAACTCCAGCTTGATTTGATTTTTTGGCTTCTCCAGCAGCAGTATATTAATGGAAATGTAAAATAGTCTAATAACCTTGTTCTTTAAAAAGGTTATAATAAGTAGGTGGAATGATCTTTAGTGATATATTTTATGTAATGAAATCTACACAAAGTATTATTTCAGCCTGTGGTGTGAGCACGTTTGAGGCACTCAGGAGCCCGTGGAGCCCACGGCCACTGCAGCAGATAAGGCGGCTCTGGAGGACAGTCACCCCATGACTGCAGGGAGATGTGAGGATCATCTTGCCACTTATTAAAAAGAACATGCTGACTCCCCTGATGGAGGTTCGGCTTTGTGGAAGGAAGAGGGAATTTATCCTGTCAAGGCCTTCTTTTCTGACTCTTTTGTGGTTGGTTCACACTGTCCAGGCTACATCCTGTCACAGTTCTTAACTCTTCTTTTCTCCTTTAATCTGTTGCTGCTGGTGCCTACCTGGAAGTGAGGGAGAGGCCAACCTTGGGGGAGTTACCATGGGCTTTTGTAGTTTGGGCTTTGGGCCTGGAAAATGCCCAGAGCATTGTGGGAGTTTCATTAGGACGGTCAGTGGGGGAGGGGAGGACAGCACTGGCAGGAGGCAGGTGGCAAACCTGACCAGAAGGATGCCCCTACCCTCTGTTCCCTGTCGTTTCCATGCTGGATTGATGTGATCTGCCAAATCCTGCCTCCCTGTGCGGGGATAGTGCTAGCAGGTAGTTGGGTCAATGAGTAAAGAGAAGAAAGAGATGCTCCTGTGGACACTTTCAATCCCATTATATAATTTCGCTTACATTTGCATGTAAGTCAGAGCTAAGAGATGCTCTATTTTGGTGTGTGATCTGGAATTATTTTCACCTAGGACATTCTCTTGCCCCAATAACATCACCTCACCATCTAATAAATGTCAAAGACAGAGCTGAAGGCTGATATACAAGAAAAGGTACAAGGTTTTCCCCATTCTCAAAGATGTTTGTCATCCACTAGCTGGGAGAGTTGGCAGTGTAATGAAACTCCAACTTTCTCAAACCACTCATGACTGCACTGAGGGTGTCTTCAGGGCAGAAGTGCTGTGATTATGCTCACTTTGTTTTTACTTGAATGTAGCACACTTCTTCAATCGCTTTCCAGCAATGAACAAAGCAAATAGGAACACTTATCCCATAACCTAGGTATAGCTGCAATAATGGTTGACTTTCTAATAGTGGAATTTCAGGCATCACTAAACACATCGAAGAAGCATTCAGAGGACAGACTGTCTTTCTACTCCCCCAATTATCTTACTAATCTATCTCAAGGCAGTAGAATTGTAGCTGGGGCAGCACTGAGAACTGTCAGTTGGGAGAAGATGCCTTCAGTTCTCAGGTGGTTGCCAGCCTCTGCATCTGAGCTGGTCCTAGTTCAGCCCTTTTATATTTTTTAATAAAATCTGTGACCAGTCATTTAAACTCTCTTAGCTTTTATTTTATTTTTTATATCTAAAATGATACCACATTTTATTTAGCTATGTATTTTTCAGGAAGAAATAAGATTTAAAAAACTAAGAAAACAGATCTCAAATGTGTTTCACATTTAAAAATTAAGCATAGACCACATTACCTTAAGAAGGTCAAAAAACTCCCAGCTTCCCATCACAATGTAGAATAAAACACAGTCTGTTTATCATAGCCTTGACCCTGCACACCTCAGCCTCTCTTTATCTCACATGCTGTACTCCAGTCACTTTGGTTTCTAAACACATTCTCCCTTAAAAGTTGCATACTAGCTCTTCCTTATCTTTAGGATGTTCTTCCTTAAGGTCAGTATTTAAGATTAAGAAATGTTTACTATAAAGGCCAGATAGTAAATATTTTCACTTATGGGGCTATGTGGTCTCTGTCACAACTACTCCACCCTACCATTGTAGCAGAAAAGCAGTCACAGATAATACATAAGCACATGAGCATCTCTCTCTCTCTCTCTATCTTTTTCAATAAAACTTTATTTACAAAGACAAGTATTGGATTAGACTGACTTGGTCAATAGGCCACCATAGTCGGCTAACCCTGCTCTAGACCATTCCACAATGATGTTTTCTGGTCATTTTAGTCACTATCTCGTAGGATCTAAGGCCTACCTTGACCACCCTATTGAAAGTTTCCCTGCCCTATTTCTTGATTTCATCACCTTGTTTTATGGTCTTTCCTTTATTTCTTTGTATTTTAAATAATGTACGTTATTCATTTGTTTATTGATTTGTTGCACACATCTATTTTCTCTCCCACCATTATCCTTTTTTCCTAGAACAAGATCTAGAAGAGGGTATGTGGTAGGTGTTCAAAAAATGTTTTAAATGTGAAGAAATAGTTTACTCAAAGGAATGAAATCACTGACGGGATTAAAATTTTAGTGGTAGGAAGGCAAGATCCATTGGGGCAGTCAGATGCACATGAATATCAGAAACTTCTATGAATTATGAATCACTCCACATAATCTCTCAGTGAGTTTCCTAAAAAAACAGACCTATATGATACAAAATGATTTTTTATTGTTGGTGTCTGAGCACACTATAATCTAGTGACTATCTCACTAGATGGAATGGTGAATATCTCACTATTTTTTTTTCTGTCTATGAAATAAATACTTTGGTCTCATGGAACAAATCAAAGGTATAAATAATTCCAGATAATTAGCAAGCTGTGTGCTCTGAAATGACTTTATGGAAGACTTTTTAAAGGCAGCCTTTAGTAAGATGTGTCAGTCCATTTTCTTTGCCATCAGACAGCTTTCTCAATCAAATGCCAATTGCATGCCTTTGTTACAGATACTAAGGACACTAGCAAAATGAGGTATCCTTTGCCTACATTGCCATCACAAGTAATTATATAATGGAATATAGAAAAAAATCATATCCATAACAATAGGGTTATATCAGTTAGTGTCTTGGCAAGGAACAAATGTCTCACACAAAAGAGATGTTTGTGAAGCTAGTCAGTTTACACACAGAAGTGAGGATGAGGCCCAAGGAACCATCTGGGAAATGTGAAGCACTCGGGGTCTACCAACAGGTGGAAACCATTTCAACTCTCAGGCAGAGGAATTAGGGAAGAAAGCACATTACCAGAGTCATTGAGACCTACGGCCTCTAGGAAAGGCTAAGCAATGGGAGCCATAGAAAAGTAAGTCTCCCTAAGACAACCGTTTTAGCCTTGCACCATGTCTGATCCAACATGAAGTCACAGGGAAGGGAGCTGGGATATGCAGTCCATAGATGTTAGGCTTTCAGGACACCAAGTAGGTCTGAGAACAGGAGTTGGTATTGGGGGCCGAAAACAAAGGAAAACTAACTAGTGCAGTAGGTAAGAATAGATAAACCAGGCGACAAGAGAGATTGCATTTTGAAAATCTGTATTTACTCCATTGATTTTTATTTACTTTGCAATATGTGAGTGCAACAGAAAATAAGGGATCAAAGAAGCTTTTCGAAGTTGTATTTTTAATACTTAAAGAAGTAGGCCAGAGAGTTCTAGGATTATTGGCAGAGTTTATCTAACTCAAGCCAATCCATGTGAAGTCAACCAGAGTCTTGAGGGATTAGAAAATACCTTTCCACCCTGTTGCCTGGGGAAGAAACATTCAGAACTAAAGATAATCTTTTGCCTGTGAAGAAGAAGCCATACAGCAAAATTCTCCATCACCAGGGCAATACTGAATCCTCAGCATTGCCTAAAAGAGAATAAAGAGAGGCTGGACATGTTCCTGGTAATGATGGTCTTTTACTTGCAAGCAATAGTTCTCTTTTCACTAATTTTTTTTTTTTGTGAACGATTGTCAAGCAAAATGAAATCTCTCTTTAGCCTGCCAAAAGAAAAATTTATAAAACCAAGGCCTATTATAGGCTGTATTGCACACTTTGAAATGAGTACTTAGGACTGTTCTCTCATAGAAGGTTATTTTGCTTTGAGATCTATTGAAATGAATATGAGTTAGATGCAGATCCGTCTCTTTACAGATTTTATGCTTGCCTGGAGGATACATGCCATGTTTCCAATGAGCCTTTCGACCACCTGCACCATTCTTCCCACCCCTCATTATTATGTCAGTGCCATCTCTTCCTTAATAAGTGAAAGTATTTTTTGAGTATTTTGCACCAAATTTCTTCAAGCAACTAATTTTGAGCTTCTGTCAAATGGTAAGTTTGATCCTCCCAAATAGCTAGTTGTTTTCATGACTTGTCCTAATAACATGTTGCCTACACTTGTTGTGTAGTCTTGGTCCTTTAAGTGGCTGCTGGGAGGAAGGAAGGAAAGAGGGAAGGAAGGAAGGAAGGAAGGAAGGAAGGAAGGAAGGAAGGAAGGAAGGAAGGAAGGAAGGAAGGAAAGAGAGAAGGCAGGCAGGCTGGGCATTCCCTCAGGAGGCTTCAGAATTACAACTCTCAATACCAAGGTGTTTATCTTCCGTAATTTTTATAGTTGTTGTCAAATGATCCAAACAACTTGATTTTAGATTCTCTCATCATAGACATTTTAAAAGCTTTTCTTAACAAGAAGCTCTGAAGAAAATGAAACTTACATGAAATAACTTCTATAGATATCTTTTTGAAATTCAAGTTGATTTCGATGTTTTTCTGGCCTAGCTATTAACTAAGTATGAGGCCTCGGACAAGCCATTTATCCTCTGTGGTCCTGATTTTCCCATCTATAAAATGAGAAGGATGGGTTAAGGTGTCCCCAAAGCCCTTTAAAACTCAACAGGCTGTGTTCATGAGTCTATGTTATCCCAGGAAATATCATGAGAAATAAAAATAAAACTGATTGAGTTGAAGATGGTCCAACAGTTACAAAGAAATATTTGACATTGTAATCATGAACTCACATCAGTTAGTCTTTTGGCTCTTTAATTTTGAAAGCAGATGTTTGATTGCTTATTTAAAGACTGTGTAAAATGCCTAGCCTAGCCTTGTGAAAGCTCAAAATATTCTTAAGCAAGGATGTCAACTACATAATTTTCTAGATCTGGCAGGTTGGTTGAAATTAACCCATGGCATAGCTGAAAGCCTTCTTCTTTGGTGAGGATCTAGCCTATTTCCCATTGCTCTTCTCCTGGGCATCCATTTGTTATCAGAACCAGAAACAGTGTAGTATCCAACTTGGAGTTCAGTATCAGCCCAGGTTACATTTGTACATTTCCCAGAAAAGGAACAATTATTGTCATAGAAGAGGATTAATGTGTGGCCATTTTAAGTCTTTATTATAATCTTTTCTTTAAGAATGAGAAATTGGAATGTTAATGTATTCAGTAATCTGTGAATTATAAAGGTATGCTCTTCTACTTCGACCTTTTCAGCATTTGGTAATTTTGATGGAGTAGCTATTCTGAGCTTATTCTTGTTAACAGCTCTATTATCCTGTGGGAAAGAGGAAGGCTAGCCAAATTTAGAAAATATATTCACCCTGAAGCAAGAGTAGGGGGATTAGTTTCAGTGTGCCAGAGAGAGTGCTGGGCATTTCATGGACTTTCTCTCACGTAACCCATGGTGATAGTATTATTCTTACCATTTTACAGATGAAGAAGCAGAGGCCCATTGATTCTTGACTATGCAACAAGTTTAGGTAACATGTCATTAGGACAATTCATAAAAAACAACTAGATAGTAGTATTATTACCATTTTACAGATGAAGAAATCGAGGCCTATGGAACTGGTCACAATTCCTGAAAGGTAGGGAGGAGAGGCCACAATCATCCTGGTACTGTGTGATACCTTGCTTTGTCCACTGGATCATTGTCTTTAAATTTTTAAAGTTGTAAGTATATCCTTATGTGCAGTAAATACAGTGCTAAAATCTTGCATTATTCCACACTGAACTTACAAGCATGTATTAATACCTGTTAGGCCTACGAATTCATCTTTATCTGCTAGAGATAAAGAGATGAATAAGGCCACAATCTTCACCCCCAAGGAGATTCCAGCAGTGGAGTGCATTGGTTCCAGATTATGGTAACCCAGAGGGGACGCAGAGATGAGTGACTTTGGAAAACTGGTATCTTCTGCTCAGTTCTTACAGCATAATGAAAGAAAGTAGTATTCTGAGAACTTATAAAATTTGAACATTGAATGGTAGATTAACCTGTAGGAAGAATGTTCCTGGATCAGCCACTTCCAAAAATGAGATGCTATGGCTGGAAAAGAGGGAGAAGAAATAAATACCTCCATTCTCTCTGTTGTTCTCTGTTCTGCCAGTGCCTCCATTTATCTGACTCCAACCAGGTGTCAGTCAGCACAAAAACCTGGTCTCCAAGGACCAGCCTTTGGTGACTTGAGGCAGAGCAAAGAAGGATGGAGAATAGCCTGGGGGAGGCATGTAAATTCACTAGCAAGAAGCTTTTCCAAACTAAGCAATAGTGTGTCTCAAAAACAGAGACACATCTCTATTTCCTTCAAAAGCGAGTAACTACCTGCAATTTTTAATTGGTTGTTTTCAAGCTTTCAAACACCAAAAAATCTCTACAGAGTTTTAACTGAAGCAACCTTATGTGTGGAATGTTGACAGAATAAATTGGTACCAGGGATAATCGGATGAGCTCAAATCAATCTGTGCTTATAACCTAAGTGCTAAGAGAAAGAAATCAGCTAAGTGCTGAGATGAAAGAAATTTTTATCCTTCTTCATTTTGGCGTAGAGATTTCAGTCCGACACTCCTCCTCAATTACTAAGATAATAGCATATAACTGATGACGGATTCCTAGATAGCACTGGAAACTGTGTGCCTTGGAAAGATTGAGAGAAAGGCTCATGATATTGATAGTTCATCAGAATGAGATGAAATTTCAGAATGACAGCAGTAGTGAGCACTCTTTATTGGCCCCAACCTTGGTTCCTTTCTATGGAAGGTAATGACATGAATACATGATTCCCTTGAGTGATGTTTAGCCCAAAGGTGATGCTGGGCCATTTTCAGATAGCTTTCAAAAATCAATGCATTCAGCAAGTTTTGGTCTTTCCACATATTTAGTAGATTATAGTTTTTTTTTTTTTTTCTTGAAGACAGAGTCTCACTTTGTTGCCCTGGGTAGAGTGCCATAGCGTCACAGCTCACAGCAACCTCAAACTCTTGGGCTTAAGCCATTCTCTTGCCTCAGCCTCCCAGGTGGCCGGGACTACGGGAGCCCACCACAACACTTGACTTTTTTGTTGTTGTTGTTGTTGTTGCAATTGTCATTGTTGCTTTAGTTGGCCCAGGCCGGGTTTGAACATGCCAGCCTCAGTTTTTGTGGCTGGTGCCCTACCCACTGAGCCATAGGCACCTCCAGGTAGATTATAGTTTTGTGTTAAGTTATTATTTTAAGAATTGATTATTAGAAATAAGTATATTCAGAATGTTGGCCAATGTAAGGAATATTAGGAAATTTTGTTAAAAAGACTGTTAAAAAGACTCTAGAAGATAATGCATTAATAGGTTGGAAATTACATGCCTATCTAGGAAATCTTGTCATTTAGCATTTGCAAACCCATATGCCGGAAAAATCTGTAAAAAGGCTTAATAAAATTTCAGAAGACCAGGAGAAAATGGCTTTGTAAAAATCCCTAGATACTTTGATAGAAATGCTGTTGTAGATTTTACAGAGAGGCATGCTCCAATAATTAGCAAAGTGAGACCCTGGTTACCCTTGTGGAGTGTTATTCTCAGGCAGTCAGTCTTGACAGTAGGTTTAGGTTCGAATCACTCGCAACTATTCATTAAAAATATTCTCTTTGCAGTTAAGTCAAAACTATGAATGGTATAAAAATTATCATAACATCAACTATAGACCAATGAAGAGGAACGCAATTATTGAGAACTTCAGACAAGCACACTTTCTGCTGAGAGCTTTGGTAACCTCATCCATTGGCATAAATCGATTGGAGGTCTTCCCAGTAGGCTCCAACAGTGACTATATATTTCTCCCTCCAAAGTGTTTTATCTGAGAATATAATTAGTTTAACATTTAATACCTGAGACTTCCTCACAGGAGGAAAATGTCATGAAAGTGGGAAGCTTTGGAAGCTAGCGAGGGATGATGTAAAAATTGAAAGAGACATATTTAGCCTGCTCTGCCTTTGATATGAAGTGTATGCCTGGGAGTTCTATTTCCTTTACCTTCATACGCTGGCCGGTACAGTCACTGGCCAACTGGCACCCAGGGTGACCACCCCACCAGGTATATTTGTTTCAGCTCTGGATATGGCAATCCACCGATTTTCTTGGGTTATGGCATGTTTCCAAAACATAAAGAAGTTATCATTTACTTATTTCCTAAAGCATTACTTTATCAGCTTAGTCATAAAGAAAAAGGATGATCAATTATATGTTGCAAAAATAATGATTCTTTGAAGCATTTTATAAATTTTATGTTTTCCTCACTCCCAACAAGGTCCAGGCTTTTAGATGAATACGGATATGCAGTTTAATATTATTTGCTCTTTTGTAATAGGCAGTGAGTCTGATGGAATAGATAATCAGCTCAGTGATCTTTAAGTATTAGTGGCTAATATGAACAGTTTTCATTTGACACTGCATAGCTTAAATAACAGAGAGTGTAAAAAGATAAAATAAGTAAAACTGTGATCAGCTTCTACTGGTGAGGAAAGGAGATGATTAATGACGTGACAAAGAAATTATCACTGTGTTTCTATTTTCTATGATGGTATTTTCACCTTCAAATTAGAAGCTAATCTTTTTGTCAAAAAGAGTGGGGTATAAACTGCATTCCAATTGCTGCCGTTGTTCCAGCAAACTCAAAGGAAAGTAACAAAACCTCTGGAAATGAGCAGACCAAAATTTTCTCTTAAAAAATAGAAAAATAATCTTTCTGATGGATAAATATCAGGAAAAAATGGCATTTTTCAGGATTTGGGAGGTATAAAGTAAAATTTATGCCCTGGGGTAAGTAAGAAGAGAGGTCGCCAAAGGTCATAGAAATTGTTCTTAAAATTTAGCATTTAAAATCTGAACTTTGTAATATTGGAGGCCAGAGGCAGTCTTCCTAAGTAGCAAGACATGTGGTTAAATGTCATTGCAGCTATCTCAGAAAACTAAATTGGAAGAACAGAGATAATAAAATAAAGTTATATATGTGTAATAATAAAAATGATTCAATGACAGTATTGATAAATGATCTTTCAGAGCTTTCAATAGGCATGTGAGATGTTAAAATAGAGATAAATCTGTAAGGACATTGTAGAGGATGCATAATACTTTTACTTTACTCATTGCAAGAGTCAGGGTTCACATGTCCATAACAACAGAGGAATAAGAAAATAACATAGCAAATTCATTTATCAAAAATTTTGTGACATAGTAATCTTCAGAAATACAGACCCAAAGAAAACTACTTCTCTGGTAAGTCTGATGGAAGAAATGAATAGTTGTGGAGAAACATGATTGTCTAAAAAGGTATGATTTTACAGTAATAAATTGGTGGGAAGTTAGCAAGGCCGTATTCATTTCTATCTTTCTGTAAGACACTCATTCCCCTGGGCTGGGAAAGGACCCTTGTAAAATGAGGACCTTAGAGGGTAGATAGGAGATGAAATTCAGAGAGTGATTTTTCTAGGTTGCATGGCTTGATTTGGGGAGAGGAATTGTTTTGTTACCTGCTGGCGGAGAAAGGGGAGAGGAAGAAAAGGAAGCCAGGAAGGTCAGAGAGGACTTACTTCCAAAACTCCCCAATTTTCTTCAGCTCAAAGCACACAGCAGGCTAAGGCACTATGCTTTGGGGTATTGTGTTCTGAGTCCTGAATATCCAAACTTAATAGACTAACAAGTATTTCTCCTTGAAGCCTGAAGGAATAAGAGCTCTTGCCTATACACTTTAGGAAATGTTTTTTCTAAACAGGGTGCTTTATCGGACTGAGGTAAACCCTAACTGGTAAGCATTATGGCTTCTAGAAGGGATAGGCCAAGTAGTGAATGGCATCCCTTTCAGACATTTGTCTGGATGACTCACATGATCAACAAATTGAATTGAATTGCATGGGCCCGAAAACTGATTGAACAAAAGTTTATAAAATAAATACATGTGTACAGTTATCAAAATTGGGACTACGAAAATATTGCAGAGGACATACGTTCTCTTATGTGAATTTGCAGATATTCTTTGGACTTTGAATGTGGAGATTGTTTACCTAGAAAATGGTCCTCAAATAGAAGATGACCAGGATATAGCAATCTGGAGAGGCGTGTAATAATAATTGTGTGGAAATATTAATGGAACACTCTTACCATAGTCAATGCTAGTCAGGTGATAGGAAGTGTTTTACAGCATATTACTCAGTAGTGGTGTTCTAATTATCAGAATTCTATGTAAGAGAAAAACAATTATAGATACATAGATTTGTCTATGGATGCATTTAAGAAATTGGGGCACTAGCTTATTGCTCATGGCTAACAGCTAATAGTTGTAGCTCTGTGTCTAATTATGACTAATTGCCATCAACTAGTTAATAACTGTCTGTATTTAGTAAATATGGCATGTATGTTATTATACGTGGGCTCCTATTACTCCTAGTATTTATTCCTTTCAAACCACTTTTTCTGCTCTGTTGTGTGTGTGTGTGTGTGCGCAAAAGTGTTTAATCTATAAAGTCTCTTAGCATATGCATATCATAAGTTTCATTTTGTCAAATGATATCCACTTATCTAGCCTGGGTGGCCCGGGGAGCGTGGAGGAGCTGGGACAGGTACAACTGATGATTTTGTGAGGATTCAAAGACACTCAATGTTTTTGCTTCCCTGGTGAGCATTTTTGCCTTTCAAAGGTCATCACGCTCACATCACTTCACCCCTCTGTCAACGGTGTTTTCAGATGTGAACAAAATATTTTACCTTGAGTTTTACCATTTACCTTTTTTTAAACAATAATAAAAAGCAGCATTTTATTCATAGTGCACTTATCTCAGCTTTGTTTTTCTCACTCTGTAGAAAAGCTGCATTTATTTATTCATCTTTTTGTTGTTGTCACAGTGGAGATGAAATTTTCCTTTTCCATTTACTTTGACATTTCAACACCTATGTGCTTTTTCTGAAGAAAAAAAAATAAGTGACATAATTCTATGAACAGTCCTTTCAGAAACAAAAGGGAGAAAAGCTAGAGAACAGTGCATGTTTCATTGGCTGATAATGGGCAGATATTCGCAAAAGGCTAGTTATTTGTCATATGTAAAACTTTAGGAAGGACAGAACATAAATTTTGCATATAATTATATAACTCAGCATGAGAATGATCATCATTAATTTATTTTCATAGCATTTCTTTATGTCATTTTTAGGTACAGAAACATAGCAGTACAATTATACATACGTGCATCAATATAGTCATAAGCTCCGCAGGTATCTATCCAGGCATGCACGTGTGGAGCCAGTATTATTTAAGAGCACACTAATTTGATTGTGGTGGCACTGAAAAAGTGAACCCTACCTGATTTTTCTCCCAAGAACAAACAGGTTAGATGAAAGATATTGTGCTTACATAATTCCTGGACTAGTACCTTCCATGGACGAGGAATTTAATGAAGATTTATGCAATACATGTGAATACATAAAATAGCACCAGCACAAAGCAGCATGTTTTGTCTGGTAAGCTATAAACACTCCAGAAAATTTAAGAATTAGAAGATGTAGAAGACAAAACATGGAAATCCTGATGTTTTCAGAGAAGTTAGACACTGAAGTGTCCAAGCAGGATAGCTACAGGAGTAGAATGTAGGTGTGCAGGCTGGAGTAGGGAGGTGAGCAAAGGAGAAAGAAAGGGCTTATTTATTTATTTTATTGATTTTTGTTTTGAGACAGAGTCTCACTTTGCGGGTCTCAGTTGAGTGCTATGGCATCACAGCTCACAGCAACCTCAAACTCTCAGGTTTAAGTGATTCTCTTGCCTCAGCCTTCTGAGTAGCTGGAACACAGGTGCCCACCACAATGCCCAGCCATTTTTAGAGACGGGATCTCACTCTGGCTCAGGCTGGTCTTGACACTGTGAGCTCAAGTAATCCACCTGCCTTGGCTTCCCAGAGTGCTATGTTTACAGGTGTGAGCCACCCCTATTTATTTATTTTTTTTAAAGGGAGAGAAAAGAACGAATAAATAATATAGGGCATAGAAAGTTTTGTGTAGTAAGAAAAAATAGATTTGAAACAAATAACAAGTGTGTAAATGGGGGAAAATCAGAATATAAAAAATATGTATATGTACCTAAGGTGTTCTGTAAAAATAGCCCAATTACTAATGAGTGTAGCTACTTACAAATTGACACATATGACCTTGTTTAGAGAATGACAGAAGTGAAGACATATCTCTTCACTTCAGAATAGGCAAATGTATTTTATTTCTTCCATAATTATTAATACTTTTTCAAAGTCTGTAAAATAGTTGAGGTTTTTTAGCATATTTCTAAGGCCTATTAAAACAATAGCAACTTTGTATTTCTTTACTAGAACATTCCCTTCAGAACCCACACCATCCCGTCTTCCTTTTCCACTCCACCATCTAAGTGGTCAAGTTGAGTTCAAGCCACTATGGTCTTAAGTCCACTCATTTTCCTTTAGTGAGTCATTAGGAAAGTTTTTATAGACTTGCAAAATGGGAAACATAAAATCCACAGGAGAGGAGACAAATGCAGCCTTCCTGGGAATACAGATAAGCCAAACAAGTTAAAACTTCTCTGCGTGAATGAGAAAGGATGCTGTCAAAAGCTGCGTTTCTTGAAAAGTGAAATAATGGACCATAACATAGTCAGTCTCAAAACTTTTGTAGTGACCTGTAGTAACCAGCTGCTTCTGGCCTGCAGATTCCTGTCCTCACCCTGCCTTTGCTACGATCTTCTCCTGGGCTGTTTACTGAAAAGGCCTCCTTCATGGTCTCCTCCTCAGTTAGATCTCCACTTTGAATTTTTTTTTTTTAAATTTCAAATTGATACAAGGGTATAGATAATTAGGTTAGGTAAAGTCCAAGTTTAGTTGCGCCCATCATCCAGGAGGTGTGCCATATACCCTCACATTGTGCCTGTTAGGTGGGAGCACACTAATTCCCCCCCTTTCTCCTCGCCCTCCCTCCTTCCCTCTTGAATTTAATTGTGTTCTTCTCTCGTGTTCCACTTTCAATTTGCTTTTCACAGTCTCATCAGAATTTTCTTTATAAACGCTGATATGATTATATGAGTTCCCGTGTTACTGCCCAGAAGATAATGCAAACCCTGCAATATGGTATTTATAGTGTTCATACTGAAACCATCATCACCTCTCTTAACGCTATTTCCCATTTGTTTATACCCTTTACTCCGCTATTCAGTGAACTTGCTTTGCATTTGACACATACTGCACACACTTTCCAACTTGTGTGCTATTTAGTCATGTTTTCTCTTTGTGTAGAGTATCTGCCTTTCCTTCTTTCAGCTAGGAAATTTCTATTCACCTTTCAGGATCCAACTAAAATGTCACATTTTATTTAGCACATAATGTAAACAGTAGTACTCCCTTAACTTTTCTTTTTCTATTTCTATACCACTTACATTTATGTGAATAATCTCTCCCTTCTCTGTTACATTATAGACACATACGGCCTGGCACAGGGTAGGTTCTTATGAACTGTTGAATGAGATTGTTTTAAAACTGAGGCGAGAATAACATTATTATTATTATTATTATTGGCAGTTTTTGGTTGGGGCCAGGTTTGAACCTGCCACCTCCAGTATATGGGGCCAGTGCCCTACTCCTTTGAGCCACAGGCACTGCCCTTTTTTTTTTTTTTTAATACTGTGTCATAGTCAATACAACTTCATTTTTTCAATTTATTTATTTATTTAGTTTTGCAGTTTTTTGGCCAGGGCCAGGCTTGAACCCCCAATATTTGGGCTTTAACCCCACAAATCACCAGTATTTGTGGCTGGTGCCCTACTCCTTGAGCCACAGGCACCACCACACCTCTTATTTTTTAAAACCCCTTTTGTATTTTGACAATTTCTTCAACCCAATGGGTATTTTTCTATATCTTTGCCATATACATAGGAAGACTTTATGTGGTTTTTTATTAGTCCTAACAGAGAATCATTTTTACTCATAGTAACTTACTCAACTTGTGAGATTGGATAAGCAACTGATTTGAACATTAACTATTTAGATTGCATTGCCCAAGTTGGTTAGTCATTTCTAAATTTATGGTTAGTTCATCATTAAAAAAAATCCATAACAAAAGGAGCTCAAGCCATTTGTATAACGTTGGACTCTCTGTATCCTTTAATAAAAAGTTTTACTTTTCAACCAGCAGTAGAATATTTAGAATATATGCTAAGATATTTTTTGCTTAGATTTTTAAAGAACATCAGAAATATTGTATAAAAAAATAGGTCATAAGGCAATAAAGGCTTTTTTATGTGGTAATAGGAAGAAATGGGAAAAATAAAAAATATTAACGTTATAGCACTCCATTGTTTCTTCTTCCTCAAATTTTTATACTAAAAGTCCTTAAATAGAACATAACTTTTACGAAAGTTTTCTTTATAACAGATCTATATAGTAGTGTTTTATATTTCACCATAGGGGATGTTCGTAATATATTTTTTGGAATGAGAAACGGGTCAAATTTCCAGCCATCCAGTATTTCACATTTATGAACAGTGTCACCAAATTGAAAATTAGTTCTGGGTGTTTCATATCCTGGGAACAACTCAGAAACAAAGGCTTTTGGAAAGCAAATAACTGTGACCCAAATTTTATAAGCCACATTTATTTTTTTATGTCAAAGAGAACTTACCTAAGTTTTAATTACAGGCATTGAGTGTCCCTAGCCAGAACTACCAGTCTGAGGTGTTCCAGCAGAAGAGATCATTTAGGAAAACTGAATTTGCAGAAAAAGTGTGAGCTATAAAAACATATGATATATAGGGTTTGATGTTCTGTGCAAAATTTTCAAAACCTTAAGCTCATCAAAAGAAGAGATCAAAAATCTGCTTAATGAAATTGGAGATTAAGTTGCAGAGTATAATTTGACTGAAATATAGTCCTACATTTATACTTCAAACTGTTTATCGAAAGAAAGCTCCCCTCCCCCCCAAAATCCTTATATATCTGGATAAGGTTTGCTTTTCTTTTTCTTTTCCTGTAATAATAATAATGCTAAACACTAAATATACAAGACTCTGGCTCAGCATCCATAGCACAGCAGTTAACGGTGTTGGCCACATACACTGAGGCTCGTGAGTTCGTACCCTGCCCAGGCCAACTAAGCAACAATGACAATTGCAATAGAAAAATAGCCAGGGCTGCAGCTTTCATATGAAGGCTAAAACCCAATTATAGCATAGGAATACAGGGAAAGGGGAAAGGGAGGGGAGGGGAGAAGGGAGGACAGATGGAGGGAGGTCAATTGGTGGGATCACTCCTACGGTGCTTCTTAGTAGGGTACTGGTGAAACTTATTAAATGTAGAATATCAATGTCTTCATATAGTGATTAAGAAAATGCCATGAAGGTTATGTTTAACAGTTCAACCAAAATATTTCAGATTGTAT